>PVKV010005678.1:0-112383 GCA_004027835.1 Alouatta palliata | reverse complement strand
TAGCTGGGCGTGGTGGCACGTGCCTGTAGTCCCAGCTACTCGGGAGGCTGAGGCAGGAGAATTGCTTGAACCCAGGAGGCAGAGGTTTCGGTGAGCCGAGGTCGCGCCATTGCACTCCAGCCTGGGTAACAAGAGCGAAACTCCGTCTCCAAAAAAAAAAATAAATAAAAAATAAAAAGTGTGTTTCTCTCTGCAGGCTATCCAGGGCTGGTCAGGCAACTCCACAGTCATCAGAAAGCCAGAATTCCACCAGGATAGAAGAATATGGTGGTTAGACGAACAGATTCTAGGACCTCATTGTACGGCTTTAAATCATGGATCTGCCAGTTACCAGCTGTGTGATCCTGGGCATTCTATTCAGCTTCTCCATGCTGAGTTTCATCATCTCTAAAAGGGGATGACATAGTACCCATCTGTGGTAGGGAGAATAATATTTCCCCAAAGATCTGAGTCCTAATTGCTAGAATCTTTGAATGTTACCTTATGCGGCAAAAAGGATTTTGCAGAAGTGATTGAGTTAAACATTTTGAGTTGATGGTATTACCCTGGATTATCCAGGTTGACTCCATGAAATCCAAGAGTCCTTATAAGAGGGAAGCAGGAGGTTACAGTAGTGATAGGAGATGTGAGGATGGAAGCAAGCAGTCGTGGTGGGAACAGGAAAGGCCCACGAGCCAAGGAATGCAGGTGACCTATAGAAGCTGAAAAACGAAGGAAATGGATTTTCTCGAGTCTCCGGAAGGAAAGACACTGATTTTAGATGTCTGAACTGTAGAAGAATAACTTTGTGTTGCTTTAAGCCGCTAAGTTTGTGGCTAATTTGTTACAGCCGCAATAGGAAGTGACTACACATCCCCATTGGGTTAAATGAGTTCATACACGCAAAACACTTTGAAAGGTGCCTGATGGATAGTTACCATGTACATAAACGTTAGCTACCGTTATAATATTTATGGCAAAACTCCTGGCCTGGGCTGGGTGCAGTGACTGACACCTGTAATCTCAGCACTTTGGGAGGCTGATGTAGGCAGATCACTTGAGGTCAGGAGTTCGAGACCAGCCTGGCCAACATGGTGAAACCCTGTCTCTATTAAAAATACAAAAATTAGCCAGATGTGGTGGTACGTGCCTGTAAGACCAGCTATTCAGGAGGCTGAGGCATGAGAATTGCTTGAACCTGGGAGGCAGAGGTTGCAGTCAGCTGATATCACGCCACTGCACTCCAGCCTGGGTGACACAGCAAGACTTTGTCCCAAAAAGAAAAAAAAAACTCTCAGCCTAGGTCAGAGATGGCTGGTCGTGTCCATAATCCAACTAACGGAAAGGCACATCACTTTTGCTAACATCAGGTTGACCTGAATTCAGTCACCCGATCACATGTAGCTGCTGCAAGGGAGGCTGGGAAATATAATTTTTGTCTGGGTATCCATGTCAGCTGGTGCCCAGCTGAGATGTAAGGGTTCTATGATTAAAGGTAGAGGAAGGGGTGGTTATTGAAGAACTGACAGCATCTGAAACAATTCCTGCTACGAAATATAAGTTTATGGCCGGGTGTGGCGGCTCACACTTGTAATGCCCATGCCTATAACCCCAGCACTTCAAGAGGCCGAGGCTGGCAGATCACTTGTGTCCAGAAGTTCTAGACCAGTCTGGGAAACATGGAAAAACCACATCTCTACAAAAAATACAAAAAATTAGCTGTGCTTGGTGGCAGGTGCCTGTAGTCCCAGCTACTTGAGAGGCTGAGGTGGGAGGATCATCTGAGCCGAGGAGATCAAGGTTGCAGTGTTCTGTGATTGTGCCACTGCACTCCAGCCTGGACATCAGAGCAAGACCCTGTCAAAAAAAAAAAAAAAAAAGGAGAAAAAAAGGAAAAGAAAGATGAGTTCAAGCTGGGTGCCAAGCTGGGTGCACTGGTTTACACCTCTAATTCCAGGACTTTGGGAGGCTGAGGTGGATGAATCACGAGGTCAGGAGTTCGAGACCAGCTTGGCCAACATGGGACCCCTGTCTCTACTAAAAATACAAAAAGTGGGCTGGGTGTGGTGGCAGGTGCCTGTAATTCCAGCTACTTGGGAGGATGAGGCAGGAGAATCACTTGAACCAGAGAGGCGAAGGTTGTAGTGAGCCAAGATGGCGCCACTCCACTCCAGCCAGAGTGAAGAGTGACAGTGCGAGACTCTGTCTCAAAAAAAAAAAAAAAAAAACGATGAGCTTAGCAAATGTAACTTCCCTACAGAGTTTGGTTAGACATAGGTATTTCCAGCTCTTTTTTCTTGTGACATTAATTTCGTGTGCTATCTGTTGACTCCCCACTGTGTAAGAT
Source organism: Alouatta palliata (assembly GCA_004027835.1). Taxonomy (NCBI): domain Eukaryota; kingdom Metazoa; phylum Chordata; class Mammalia; order Primates; family Atelidae; genus Alouatta; species Alouatta palliata. Next base: position 110,057 of record PVKV010005678.1, on the reverse strand, counting down.
GAGACATCCTTTATCTCTCACTTTCTCTCCTAATACCTCTTGCTAAACCGCTACATATGCATATAGTTCTATATTCATAATTAAAATGTTCTAGTATTGTCTACCTCTGAATTTCAAGTATTGAGAATCAATAAAGTGTTCTTAAACAATATTATGATTGTATAAACATTATTCTCTACAGAGCCAAGTAGCATCCTGGGACACATAGAGAAGGAACTATAATCTTATGGTTTAAGTGCTGCTCAAAGGGAAATGCTCCAGGCTTCAAGCTCAAGTGTATCTCCTCCACTCCCTCAGCTATTCACAGTCATATGACATTTTAATTCACTTCGTATTTGGACCATGACTTTCTCACACAACTTTTTGTTCTCCTGGAGTTTCTAATTGCTTTTCTCTTTTCTTCTTGAGAGAAGAACAATATGCATTTTAAGCTGTCATTAAAACCTTCCAGCTTCTTAATTACATTATTTGTTGAATGAAACCCATTTTCTTCTCCAACCCTCTGACTTCCTATTCTAATTTTGATGGATGGCTTTATGGACCTCAGGTATTTCTATTCATTGTGGTACTGGGTTAATTCACTGCTTTGTGAATCCATTATCCCTCTCTTTCCTGAGTTATGTGCCTTTATCTGGAGTATATTTTCAAATAACCTTTTTAAAAGGGGTGCATGGAAGGGAAGCTCTCTGAATCTTTGCATGTCTGAAGATGTCTTTAGGTTGTCCTTTCACTTACTGAGTGGGGGAGGATGAACCTGCAGGCTTAGGGCAGAGATAGGCAGACATTCCAGCCTCCACCCTGGGCCACATTAGGAAGGGTTTACTCTAGACATCAACGATCCCTGTAGGCACTGTAGTCCTTATGAAAAGGATCGCTTATTTATTTATTTATTTATTTATTTTTTGAGACAGAGTCTCACTCTGTCGCCCAGGCTGGACTTCAGTGGTACAATCTCGGCTCACTGCAACCTCTGCCTCCCAGGTTCAAGCAGTTCTCCTGCCTCAGCCTCCTGAGTAGCTGGGACTACAGGCGCGTGCCACCACACCTGGCTATTTTTTGTATTTTTAGTAGACATGGGGTTTTGCCATGTTAGCCAAACTGGATCTGAGCTCCTGACCTCAGGTGATCTGCTTGCCTCGGCCTCCCAAAGTGCTGGGATTACAGGTGTGAGCCACCAGGCCTGGCCAAGATCACTGAATTTTTTAGAAAGCAGTTCCCTGTCTTTAAAAATCTCTCCCCTTCCTGTATGTTCCAGACGTCTGTGTTTGTAAGGGGGTGGGGTGTTGACAGTAAATACTGGCTCGTTACTCACTAATAGGATTTTACTTGAGTATTTTGTAAACTTCTGTTATTCTCATGCCACATCTCAATTTTTGTGGCATCTTCTTGCTACTTTATTGTTATTTGCTTATGTATGTATGATGGTTAATATTAGTTGTCAGCTTGATTGGATAGACGGATGCCTAGATGGCTGAGGTTGTTTCAGATGTGTTTGTGAGGGTGTGGGCAGAGGAGATTGATATTTGAATCAGTGGACGGGGGAGAGGAAGACCCACCCTCAGTGTGGATGGACGCCATCCTTTCAACTGCCAGCAGCTAGAACGAGGCAGGTGGAATGAAGGTGGGATCACTTTGAGTGCTGATGGGTGAGCAGCTTTCCATATGCCTGCTTGCCACTTGTATGTCTTCTTTTGAGAAACGTCTATTCAGGTCTTCCATCCATTTTTAATCAGATTACTAGATTAATTGAGTTGCTTGAGTTCCTTATATATTCTTTTATTTTATTTTTCCTGTAGAGACAGAGTCTCGCTCTGTCACCCAGGCTGGAGTGCTGCGGTGCAATCTCGGCTCACCGCAATCTCTGCCTCCTGGGTTCAAGCAATTCTCCTGCCTCAGCCTCCCGAGTAGCTGGGACTACAGGAGCATGCTGCCATGCCCAGCTAATTTCTTTTGTATTTTAGTAGAGACCGGGTTTCACCGTGTTGCCCAGGCTGGTCTCGAACTCCTGAGCTCAGGCAATCCGTCTGCCTCGGACTCCCAAAGTGCTAGGATTACAGGTGTCTGCCGCTGCACCTGGCCGAGCTGCTTATATATTCTGGTTATTAATCCCTTGTTGAATGGGGAGTTTGCAGGTGTTTTCTCCCATTCTGTGGCCTGTTTCTTCACTTTGTTGGTGGTTCCTTTGCTGTGCAGAACCGTTTTAACTTGATGTATTCCCATTTGCCCATTTTTGCTTTGGTTGCCAATGCTTGTGGGATATAATTCTAGAACTCTTTTCCTAGTCCAATATCCTGGGGAGTTTTCTTGTAGCAGTTTCATAGTTCGAGGTCTTAGTTTTAAGTTTTTAAATTGGCTTTTGTATATGGTGAGAGACAGGGATCCAGTTTCATTCTTCTGCATACAGATATCCAGCTTTCAAGAAGGTCTCCTTTAAATAGTCCTTTTCCTCCTCACCCAGATTCTAACATGCTGGGGAAGAAAGCAAAAGACTGATTATGGAAGCACAATATCCCTTTTATTGTTGATGATATACAGCGGGAGGCCTTAGCGGAGGACAAGAGCTAAAGAGTCCTCCCAGCTGAACCTTGTCGCAGCCTCACTACCTACTAACAAGCATGACAACCCCACATCCCACATCATGGGCTCATAGCCTCGGTTATGACTCTCCTGACCTCTCTTGGCGTCCTGGTATATCTGGCCTCATTGATGGAGTGTCCTGAGTTTTTGCAGGAGCTGAAGAGCCTCCTGGAAAAGAGAATTTTTCTTATGAACCAAGGAGCAGGACCCTGAGAGCTTGGCCCAGAAAACCTTGGTCATCAGAAGGGTGCTGTGGCTCACACCTGTAATCCCAGCAATTTGGGAGGCTGAGGCAGGTGGATTGCTTGAGGTCAGGAGTTCGAGACCAGCCTAACTAACATTGCAAACCCTGTCTCTACTAAAAATACAAAATTAGCCGGGAGTGGTGGTGTGTACCTGTAATCCCAGTTACTAGGGAGGCTGAGGCAGGAGAATTGCTTGAACCCAGGAGGCGGAGGTTGCAGTGAGCCGAGATTGCACCGCAGCACTCCAGCCTGGGTGACAGAGCAAGCGTCCATCTATAAATAAATAAATAAATGGTATAAACCATTGGAAAGGAAGAAATAAAGTGGTCCTTCTATATTTATAGATCATGTGATTGCCTACATAGAAAATCTGAGCGATTCTACAGGCAAACTGTTAACACTGTTGAGAAGGTTCGTGTTGAGAGAGAATTTTGCATGGGTCTGGTGTGTTTCTGGATGCCCTGCACACAGAGGCACTGGCTGCTGTTTTGTTCTGGACTGTCCTTTCAGGGATGTTGGTATATTAACCATCTTTGGAACATGAAGTTAGTGTCTCTATCTTGAACAGGAGACTGATTACTGTCCGGTCTAATAATGTCTCCCTTTGTGATGTCAACCTGAAGAAGCAGAGAAAGAGGCTCTCTAAAAGAAAACGCTACCTATTCAGGAAGAGGCATTGCAATGCCGTAGTAAACTATCTGCATGTTCATGGAGGTAAAGGAAGGCAAAAGATTTTAAGGGAAAAATCAGGAGGATTCCATGCTTGTTCCAAGGTAATTATCCTTGGCTACAAAGGTCAGTAATAAGGACGGCACTAGTCTGAGGCTGGACAGGCAATTTCTGGGCAGATAGGCTTGCAGCAGATTGTGATGGTTGTTGCAGTCTTCTGGGGTAGAGTTTTGTTTTGTTTTGTTTTTTGGTTTTTTTGAAGATGGTATATCCTGGTATCCCTCTGTTGCCCAGGCTGAAGTGAAGTGGCTTAATCACAGCTCACACTGCAACCTCTGCCTCCCGAGCTCAAGTGAGCCTTTTACCTCAGCCTCCCAGGTATCTGGAACTACAGGCATGCACCACCACGCCTGGCTAATTGGGATAGTTCTTGTGATCAGGCAACTTGTGCATGACAGCTGTCTCTTCATGACCTTCTCCAGCAGTATTTGTCACTTTTAACATGACTCCATTTTGATTCTGATAACTTTTACAGTAGCAAAGATCAGGGATGTCAGTTCCCTAAACTCAGGGTTCCTCTGCTGTTATGCAAACTCACCGCATGTGCGTCATCCGTCTGCACCACCCCCACTGCCCTCAACGTCACTGTGGGGTTTGAGGGGCACGTAAAACTACTGACTTAGACATGAAGCTGATGCTGCTTCCTGGGCCATGAGTCATAAAGTCCTTTGTCTCTGACCCAAGACTCTCAAGTCTTCTGCCTGCATACACAATACTGTGACAGCTAAGGGTCTGGGTTGGCCTCCTCCCGCCTCGGCCTCCGTAAAATTACAGGCATCAGCCACCGTGCCTGGCAAAAAGTTTTTAAAAATTAAAAATTTTTTACAAAATAAAAAAGTTACTGAAGCTAAGGTTAATTTGTTATTAAAGAAAAAATTTAAAATAAATTTAGTGTAGCCTAAATGTACAGTTTATGAAGTCTACAGTAGTGTATAGGAATGTGCTAGGCCTTCACATTCACTCTCCACTCACTGACACTCAAGTAACTTCCAGTTCTGCACGCTTCACTCATAGTAAGTGCCCTCTACAGGTGTACCATTTAAAAATCTTTTGGCTGGGCAAGGTGGTGCATGCCTGTAATCGCAGAACTTTGGGAGGCCAAGGCGGGCAGATTACAAGGTCAAGACATTGAGACCATCCTGGCCAACATGGTGAAACCCCGTCTCTACTAAAAGTACAAGAATTTGCTGAGCATGGTGGCGCACACCTGTAGTCTCAGCTACTCAGGAGGGTGAGGCAGAAGAATTGCTTGTATTTTTGTAGAGACTGGATTTTGCCACTTTGGCCAGGCTGGTCTCGAACTCCTGACCTCAAGTGATCTGTCCACCTTGACCTCCCAAAGTGCTAGGATTACAGGCATGAACTACTGTGCTCGGCCCCTCATAATGGTTTTCTGCCTTCCTATACAGAGCCAGTTTTCAAGACAAAACAAAACAAAACAAACCCACCACAACCTAAAAAACTCTCAGAAACAGATTTTAATCATAAACATGCAATATAGAAACATTAAAAGTTGGATAGAGGAGGCCAGGCGCAGTGGCTCATGCCTGTAATCCCAGCACCTTGGGAGGCTGAGGTGGGCGGATCACAAGGTCAAAAGCTCGAGACCATCCTGGCCAACATGGTGAAACCCCATCTCTACTTAAAAATACAAAAATTAGACGGGTGTGGTGGCACTCGCCTGTAGTTCCAGCTACTTGGAAGGTTGAGGCAAGAGAATCGTTTGAACCCGGGAGGCGGAGGTTGCAGTGAGCCGAGATTGTGCCACTGTACTCCAGCCTGGGCGACAGGGCGAGACTCCGTCTCAAAACAAAATAAAACAAACTTTCATGATATATTTGTACTGTATACTCTCTATGTTTAAATATATTTAGATGTACAAATACTCACCATTGCATTGCCTACAGTCACCAACATAATAACGTGCTGTACACGTTTGTATCCTAGGAGCAGGCTGTACCATACAGCCTAGGTGTGTCTGTAGCAGGCGATCTCATCTAAGTTTGGGTAAGTACACTCTATGATGCTCACACGCAATAAAATCTTCTCTCGGAACACATCCCAGTCGTTAGGCAACAAACATAAAATTCTATTTATAAAAGACACCATTTTTAAAAGCATAAAAACTATGGGATACCTAGGAATAAATCTAAGAGATACGCAATATTTTCATGGAGAAAATTATACTTTCCTTCTTTCTTTTTTTTTGAGACAAATTATTGCTCCGTTGCCCAGGCTGAAGTGCAGTGGTGCGATCTCGCCTCACTGCAACCTCCGCCTCCCAGGTTCAAGAGATTCCCGTGCCTCAGCCTCCCAAGTAGCTGGGATTATAGCCACGCACCACCACACCCAGCTAATTTTTGTATTTTTAGTAGAGACAGGGTTTCACCATGTTGGCCAGGCTGGTCTCAAACTCCTGCCCTCAAACGATCCATCCACCTCAGCCGCCCAAAGTGCTGGGATTACTGGTGCGAGCCACCGCACCTAGCCTAAATCTTTCTTAGTGGTCATTCAAGAGACCCAGATAAATGGAGAGGTATAACTTGCTCGTAGAAGGAAATACTTAATTGTAAAGATGTTATTTTTAAATTAAACTATAAATGTATTTTATTTTCAATAAGAGGTTAAAAGAAGAGTTCTTTTTAAGATTAATGTTTTGGGAAACATGCCAAGCTTATCCTAAGATCATATGAAAGAGCAAATAACTAACAGTAGCCAAGGTAATTTTGAAGAAAATTAACAAAATGAGGAGAATTACCCTCCACATATCAAGATGTATACAACCAAAGTAATTAAGGCAAGGAGGTGTTGGTAGAGGGATGTACAAATAAATGGATGGGATAGAACTGAAAGCTCAGAAGCAGAGTTATGCAGACTTGAAGTTCAACCTATGTCAGAGGTTGCATTTAAGTCAATTCCCTCCAATACATGGTGGTGGGAAAATTAGTTTTCCATGTGGAAGAAAGAGAAATATATACCTACATCACACTGTTAACAAAACGTCCAAGGAATCAATCACCATGAATGAGAGCCAGTTAGAAACCATAAATGATAAACTCAGACCCCAGGGACTTCTTATATTAGATTTATGAAATATGGAGTATAAAACACCCTAATTGTGAATAAAATATTTTCATAACTATAACATCAAATTACAAAAATGAACAAGCAACAAGACGCTCTAAAATATGATCAGGCAGGCTGGATCAAACTGCTGACTCGGAAATATGTATCCAGTAAAGACTATCATTCAAGAATGAGGATTCAAGTCATTTGCAAATTTTAAAAGCATAGGGTTATGATCCAGTAAGTGCACCCTGGGGCGCTTACTCCAGAGAAATGAAACATTTTGTTCACACAAAGCTTGCACATGAATGTTCATAGCAACTTTCTTTGTAATAGCTAAAAACTGGAAACAACCCAGTGTTGCAGTGTGAATGGTTAAACAAACCACGGTACATCCATACCGTGGAACACTACTCAGCAATGAAAAGGAAGGAGCTATTGATACACATGACAGCCTGGATGGATCTCAGGGGAATTGTGCGGAGTGAGAAAAAGCCAAAAGCCGGTCTCAAAAGGTTATGTGTGCTATGTGATTCAATTATGTAACATTCTTGCTCTCACAAAAATTATAGAGATAGAGAACAGAATAGTGGTTGCCAGGGGTTGGGATGCTGGAGGGAGGGAAGTGGTTGTGGTTATAAAAGTCTCACCAGTTCCAGTGATGGAACAGTTTGTATTTTGACTGTGATGACAGTCACAGAAGTTTACATGTGCTGAAACTGCATGGAACTACACACACACAAGTGCATATAAAACTGGTAAAATCGAAATCAGATCAGTAGATGGCATCAATGTCATTTTCTTGGCTGTGATTTTGCACTCTATTTATGCAAAATGTTACCATTGAGGGAAAGTGGATGGGAGGTATGAGAAATCTTTGTATTATTTCTTACAACGGCATGTCAATCTACAAGGATCCCAAAATGAAGTTTTTAATAAATCCACCAAGAGACTTACAGTAAAAGAAATCTAGATATATTTCAGAAAGGAAAAAAATGATCCAAAAAGATGCCTGAGATGCAAGAATAATTTTTGAGGAAATAAAAATGATAAACATAGAGATATATCTAAACAAACATTGTATAGTATCATGATCATCGTGATAGCAATTTGGCGGGGCTGAAAAAAAGGGACAGGACAAAAATGAAATTTGAATGTTAAGGACAAAGGGGGTGGCCGTTGAAGGTGGAGTTTTCCAAGGTCCTTGGATTATTTGGAAGTCGGGTTGGGAAGTTAATAAATTAGCTTTGTTATGCATAAGGTGTGAAAATGTAAAGGGAACCACTCTAGGAAGTAGACAGAAAAAGCATAATAAGAAAACAAACAAAAGCCCAGTCTACTTTTCGAAAAGGCAAGAAGGAAACCCCAACGTGGGTCGAATGGAAACAAAAAGCAAAATGGTAGAGTCAAGCCAAAAATAACACATTGACAATACACACTTAGATGTGAGATACTTAAAATCACCTCTCTTCATCATTGACTGATTAATCAGCAAAAAAATTAGTAAAGGTATGGAAGATTTGAACACAATGAACAAACTTGATTTATTGACATAAAGAGAATCCGACACCAATGCTTACTCTTCCCAAGTACGCATGGAGCATTTAGAGACACTGACTACCCTCCAGGCCACACAGCAAGTCTTCATTTTCAAGAATCACAGTGATACACACCATATTCTCTGGTCAAAATATCATTAAGATAAGAGTTGGTGACAAAGAAAGAAATAATACCCATATATTTGGAAATTTAAAAACACACTTCTGGAAACACACTTCTGGGAACATCAACAGTTGAATAGATCAATAAACTGTAATATGTTTGTACAATAAAATGCAATGCACCAAAATACATCACACACAAGCACACACAGACATAACCATTGTAATAGACAAAAACATGGATGAACCGCATAGACATAATTGAGTAAAAGAAGCCAGAAAGAGTAGAAACTCTCAAATTCCATTTGTATGAATTTCAAAAGGGACCAGCGCTCATCTATGGAGACAGAAGCTGGAACAGCGGTTACCTCTGGGGATACGGGGGAGGTTAGGACTGGAATTCTGAAAATATTCTGTATCTTGCTCTAACTTAGAAAATAAAAAAGAACGATAGAATAACCTAGTGAAAGCAGAAGAAAGACAGTGATAAGAGCAAAAAAATAATAAAACAGAAACAAAGAGGATTAATGAGCCAAAATTTGGTTCTTTGAGAAGATTAATAAAATAGTCAAAGCTCCAAGGCTGATTTTTTAAAAGGAAAGGCACAAATTAATAAATACTAAGAATGCAAATGATACGATAACTACAGGTCCAAGAGAGATTGAAAAGATAAAAACGGAACGATATGAACAACTATTTCTTTTTTTTTCTTTGAGACAGAGTTTTGCTCTTGTTGCCCAGGCTGGAGTGCAGTGGTGTGATCTCAGCTCACTGTAACCTCTGCTTCCTGGGTTCAAGCAATTCTTCTGCCTCAGCCTGCCGAATAGCTGGGATTACAGGCACCTGCCACCACATCCAACTAATGTTTGTATTTTTGGTAGAGATGGGGTTTCACCCTGTTGGCCAGGCTGGTCTCGAACTCCTGACCTCAAGTGATCCGCCTGCCTCGGCCTCCCAAACTGCTGGGATTACAGGAATCAGCCAGCGCGCCTGGCCAACTATTTCTTTAATGTTATTTATTTCTCATGTCCGATTCTTTTTTACTTTTTAATTTTTATTTGTTTTTATTTATTTATGTTTTGAGACAGAGTCTTGGTCTGTCTCCAGACTGGAGTTCAGTGGCACAATCTCAGCTCACTGCAACCTCTGCCTCCTGGGTTCAAGTGATTCTTCCGCCTCAGCTGGGAATATAGGAGCATGCCACCACAACTAACTTTTGTATTTTTAGGAGTGACAGTTTCATCATCTTGGCCAGGCTGGTCTCAAACTCCTGACCTCGAGAGATCGGCCCACCTTGGCCTCCCAGAGTGTTGGGATTACAGGTGTGAGCCACCGCCCCCGGCCACTTTTCTATTTCTTAATTCAGTTTTAATGTTACATTTTATAGGCACTTGCCCATTACATCTGCACTTTCAAACTATTTCTGTAATATTGTTTCTTATGATTAAAAAAAATTATCTGTAGACTTGCTTTGTGGCCTGGAATGTAGTCACTTATCTGTAGTTAAATTCTCCTTTTCATTTCTTTTTTCTTTCTTTTCTTTTTTTGGGTCTTCTCCTTTTTTCCTTTCTCAGTCTTCCTAGAAATAGATCTATTTTATTAGTCACTTATTTTGACCATCTCTATAGTTTCTTTGTTTTCTGTTTTATTGATTTCTCTCTTTATTATTTTCTGCTATTTGGTGGGGGGATGGGTGTGCTGTTATTATGTTGTCTTTTTCTGATTTCCTAAATTGGATGCTGAATTATTAATGTGTCATCTTTATTCTTATAAAACGTATGTATTTAAGAGTACACATACGTAGTCCCTCAAGAATTTCTTTAGCTATATTCAAACCTCATCCAGCACTTTGAGAGGCCAAGGCAGGCGGATCACAAGGTCAAGAGACTGAGACCATCCTGGACAACATGGTGAAACCCGGTCTCTACTAAAAATACAAAAATTAGCTGTACGTGGTGGCGAGCGCCTGTAGTCCCAGCTTTTCAGGAGGCCGAGGCAGGAGAATCGCTTGAACCTGGGAGGCAGAGGGTGTAGTGAGTGGAGATCACACCACTGCATTCCAGCCTGGCGACAGAGTGAGACTCCATCTCAAAAAAAATAAAAGAAAAAAACCCTTTGTATTCAGGTTTGTCTGTCATGATATTTATAAAGTGACATCAGGTTTTCTTCACTTAGTATTTGCCCGATGCATTTAGCTGCAGGAAACAAAGGCCAACTACAGCGGCTGAAACAGCTGAGGTGTTTTGTGGTGGTTGTTTTGTTTTTGTTTTCGTTTTCTTGAGACAGGGTCTCACTCTGTTATCCAGGCTGGAGTGCAGTGGCACAATCATAGCTCATTGCAGCCTCAAACTGCTGGGCTCAAGTGATCCTCCTGCCTCAGCCTCTCCAGTAGCTAAGAATACAGGTGTGTGCCACGTGCCTGGCACATTTCTTTAGTTTTTGTAGAGACAGTGCCTTTCTACGTTGCCCAGGTTGGTCTCGAGCTCCTGGCCCCAGGCGATCCTCCCAACTCAGCCTTCAAAAGTGTTCAGATTATAGGCATGAGCCACCATGGCTGGTCAATCATCCTTCAATTTTTAACATGTATATTTCAGTTTTAAAGTCTGAAGTTAATCAATTTCCACCTCTAGCATGACCTTAGAATGCTTTTGAACTCTGCTCACAGTGTCCTGTCATTATATTGTTTTTCCAATTTTTTTTTTGCCATACCTTGTTCTTCTTTTTAATCAGCCTTTTAAATTTTTTTCTTATGACGTCTCTGCTTGTTTGAATTGTCTTCACTTGACAATTGTTTAATTCTCCACTTCTCCTTACAACCACTTCTTCCTTCTGAGTTTATTTCCTAGGTTCTCCATATTATCTTAGTCTGATACCTTGCCAGAACCTGAAGTCCCCACGGTGTTTTTAAAAAATCTTGATTGCATCCCTAGTCAAAATTTTTTTTGTTCCTAAAATTGTCTATTTTGTGCTAATTATTTACTTTATTAAGGTTTTAAAAAGACTCATCTCAACCTTAGGTTGTTTTCCACGTCATCCCCTTCTGCTTTATCTTTATTATTTCCTTTATTTCATCCTCTTTGGGTTTTCTGATGTCTCTTCCCAGGGTCTTGAGTTGGATGCTTAATTCACCGGTTACCAGTTCTTCCCATTTTTAGCAAACATATCTTCCCTCCAAGTTTCACTTTAGCTTATGGTTATTCAGTTTTAAATACCTTGTAATCTCTTATATTAATAATTTTCTTTTTACCCTATGCATTACTTAGAAATGAGTTAAGTGACTGAACATATTGAATTTTCTTGGCCAACTTTTTATTATTGATTTCTAATTTTATTATATTGGGATGAGAGAATGTGACTGGATGATATTGATTCCTTGAACAAATTTTAGACTTTCTTCATTGCCAAGTAAGCAACATTTTTAGAAAAATATTTCCCATGAGCTTGACAACAATGGGTATTTCGTGGGTGGGGGTGTAAAATTTGTTTATCTAGTAGCTCAAGATCCTTAATTATATTGCACAAACTTCTGTAGCCTTGCTAATGTTTTGCTCCTTGATCCACTGATTTTAAGAAAGTCCAATTAAAATTTTCCACTTTGTCTATAAGTTGGTCTAGAAAGTCCACTTTGTCTATAAATTCCTTGCAGTCCTGCCAGATTTGCTTTATACGTTTCACCAGAATAAACATGTTCTGCGAGACACGTCTAAGCTCACAATTGTCCTGTCTTTTTTGGCAGATGTTTCCTGTTATGAGTGCATTGGTTAGGTTACGGGTTCAGTTGCTGTTACAAGACCCGGGAAAACAGAGGTTTAAATAAGATAGAATTGTATTTATTGTTCACGTAAAAGTCCACAGCCACGATTCCCTGCCTTCTAGCTTCTTGTGAGATTTGGTAAATGCAGAACCTAGCAGATGACGGGGAGGGGAGAGCCACACTGAGGGCTTTCTTCACCAGCTTCCTCACTGGCAGACAACTTCTACTCTGACTCCTTCAGAGTTCTGGTGACCTCTTCTGCTCCTTGGCCCTGTAGGCCTAGGGTAAGTGACAGCCATGTCACCGCTAGCCCCAGAGTCCTGCACTCTCTCTTATGACCTCCCTAGACCTTTCCTGGTCATTCATCCTTCTGAAAATAAACTCTACCCCAATTCTCCCAATTAGAGTTCACCATCTGTTTCCTGGTGAGACCCTGTGTGAGGCAGGATGGCATCATGTTTTTAAAAGTCATTGATTCTGAATGCCTTTAGGCACGTATGTCCTCTCCAATACATGCTGGACACAGACCCCACGACCCCCTATTCTCTGACACTCCTGGCTTCCTCATGCATCTGTGAAATCCCAGCGGCATTTGAGGCTGAAACTCTGAGTTTATGGCCTCAGGCTAAGAAAGCCCACCACGCCGAGGTCTCCAGAGCACCAGTCTGCCACAGGGAAAGGACCATCCTCAGAGTCCATCAGGAACACCCCCCATCCATCTGAACGCAAGGCTCAGCTTGGTCACTGGCCCGATGGCCAAGATGACTCTCCCTGGACAACACTGAGCATCTTGTGATCACAGGGACTCATCTTTGTCTGTGGATACTTCACTATTTTAGTTGGGTCAGCATTTCCACCATGGTGCCTGCCAGCTTCTGCAGGACCATTAAAGAAAGACTTATTAAATGATACCTGTGAAGGCATGATAAGGAAGATTTTACTCAGGACCATTTTCGGAGGTATAGGGAGCACTGCAATGGGGGTTTTGCAGTCTGGGAGAGAGACTGGGTTCCATTCTGAATACAGAATGGGTCAGTGGGAGTTCATAGTCAAGGAGCAGGCTGGGGCCAGTGGGTGGAAAAATGACAAAGAAGAAACAGCAGGACTAAGGGGGATTCTGATTAAAATGACCTAACAGGATTCTTGAAGACAGGCCTGGGTGACCAGACAGCATGTGGAAAAAGGTGGAAGACGAGGAACCTGATCAGATATCCAGGGTGATCAGATGTAGAGGACGAGGTATTCTGTCTACACGGACTAGGTGGGGTTCTTTTGTTCAAACGTAATTTTACAAGGAAGTGCTCAGATGGGCTTAGAAAAAGATTAAAGAGCTTGACTAAATCTTGGCCAAGCAAAGAATCTTTCTCAGGAGCTAGAGTTAGCCTGGCCCTTTAAGGTGACTTTGCATATCCCTGCTGCCATTCATTAGATTTCTTCAGTTCAGCTCTCAGTGGGCAAGCTTGTTTCTCCCATTTCCTTATTCTTTACAAATTTCCAGATCTAGGGCAGCTCCCACACAGAAGAAAAAGAAATCACTATTCTCCTTTTAAAGACTGGGAAACAGGGCAGGGTGCAGTGGCTCACACCTGTGATCCCAGCACTTTGGGAGACTGAAGCATATTGCTTGAGCCCAGGAGTTCGAGACCAGCCTGGGCAACTTGGCGAAACCCATCTCTACAAAAAATACATAACATTAGCCAGGCATGGTGGCTCACACCTGTGATCCCAGCTGCTTGAGAGGCCAAGGTGGGAGAATCACCAGAGCATGGAAGGTTGAGGCTGTAGTGAGCTGTGATCACACCACTGCACTCCAGCCTGGGCAATGGAATAAGACCCTGTCTCAAAAATAGACAAATACATAAATAAATAAAGACTGGGAAACAGAGGTTCAGAGGTTTAGAGTGGAAAATGCACTCCAGGGAATCCAGTGGAACTGGAACTTGAACCTGGATCTGCCTGGCTCTGAGTGAGAGGCTGAGGGAGGTGTGTGTGCTGGGGGAGATGAGGAACCTGAAAGCAGCCCTGAGTGGAGGACAGTGCCTCAAAGTCTAACCTGGGGCTGGGGATGGTGGCACAGCCTGTAATCTCAACACTTTGAGGCAGGAGGACTGCTTGAGCCAGAAGGTCAAGGTTGCAGCAAGCCATGATCTCGCCACTGCACTCCAGGACTCCAGCTTGGGCAACAAAGCGAGAGCCTGACTTTAAAAAAAAAAAAAAGAGCCAAACTTGGGCTCTCTCCTGGCCAGGCTGGGGCACAACCTCTGGATGAGAGTTGGCCTCTGGAGTCAGGCCGATTGAGATCCATTCCCAGCTCTGTCCTGACCTTCTCTCTCCCTTTGTGCCAGTCTCCAGGCCTCACAGAGCAGTTTATGCTCCATCAGGGAAGGTATGTAAGACACGAAGTCACAGCAGGTGCTCAGATCTGAGAATCTGCACAGGTGGCTTCTCTCCAGGAGGCAGCAGAGGGAGGTGTGGACTCAGCCACCAGGGGGCACTGCTGCCGTGGTTGACACTGCTGAGGTTGCGATGCAAGTGGGCATCCACATTCACGTGCTTCCTCCATCCTGCAGCAAACAGCTCCGGTGTCTCTTCCACGCCCAGTATGGTTTTAGGCAACACTGAGAGCAGAGAGTGTGAGGCACAGCCCTGCTTTCAGAAGCCTACGTCAGGAAGGGTGTGGACAGCTCTCATGCTAGACTATGATGAAGGAAGTGGGGTGAGAGTGGGGTCTCGATGATGGATGGAGGTCCTGGGGAGTCAAAAAGGCTTCCCAATCCCAGCACTTTGAGAGGTGGAAGCAGGAGGATCACTTGAGGCCAGGAGCTCTAAACCAGCCTGGGCAACATAGTGAGACCCCATCTCTAAAAAAAATTTTTTTTAAATTAATCACATGCTGTGGCATGCCTGTAGGCCCAGCAACTTGGGAGGCTAAGGTGGGAGGTTTGCTTGAGCCTGGGAAGTTGAGACTGCAATGAGCCATGATCCTGCCACTGTACTCCAGCCTGGGTGACAGCGGAGACTCTGTCTCAAAAAAAAAAAAAAAAAAAAAAAAAAACCCGACCTCAGGTGATCCGCCCGGAAAAAAAAAAAAAAAAAAGAAAGAAAGAAAAAAAAAGGCTTCTCAGAAGAGGAGGCTTTTGAACTTGACTTTACAAGATAAGCAGTGATTCAGCTCGCACTCTGCAGACCCTAGCACCTCCCTGCAGCCCCAGGCCAAGCCACCTGAGTGATACATAACGCCCACCACTGCCCCTCCCCTCAGCTGCACCTTATCACCAACTTCTGCAAGCCCCAAACTTCAAATCCAGGCCTTCTGTGCACAGAATTGGAGGCCAAAGAGCCTGCTTGGGTACAAGCTGAAGAACGGCTGTGTATATACCCAGACACAGCTTAAAAAAAGCTCCGGCTTTGGGGTCTGACAAATGAAGTTCCCCATGACTTCCTAGAAATATATCCTAAGGTCACGTCTCCTTCCCCCACCCCCACCTCCACCCCCACTACAGTCTACTCCCTGTAAAAGGAGGTAATAGCAGCCCTTACCTACAGTATGTATCTTCAGCATGGCTCCCTGGCACCCATCTCTCTGATCTGCCCACTGGCTTATTTGGTTTACTGCCTCATCCTATCCCATGGTGGGAGCCAGACTGTTGCCCCCTGAAGCAGGAAGCAGGATGCTTCCCTGGAGGTCCTCTTCAGACTCAGCCTTGTTTTGCTTTGGAAAGGTACTGCCTCAGGTGTTGGTGTCAGAACCCTGGATTTTCATAAAGCAGGGTCTGCATCCAGTGCTTACCAGCAGTGTGACTTGACGAGTCACGCCCCCTCCCTGAAGGGGTAGTAATCACTGGGTCACAGCCATGGAAAGGGGCAGTAAGTCCCTTTCACGGTAGCTTCAAATCCTGAGGGCTCTGTCAAGGATTTGAGCTCTCTCTTCAAATCCTGAGGGCAGTTTATGCAGAAATTTCTAGGGAAGGGGTAGTAATCATGGGGTCATAGCCATGGAAAGGGGCGGTAAGTCCCAGGTGTTGCCATGGCAACAGTGTAAATTGACATAACACACTGGTGGCTGTGTCTGATTGAAAGCTGCTTTAGCTCCCCTGTTTTAGCTAGTCCTCAGTGTGGTCCGGTGACGAGCCCCACCCCTGGAATTCAGTCTCACCTCCGACCTCAATCTGGCATTCCTCCTTTCCCCTGGATCCTCCTTCTTTGAGGATCCCCTCCTCCCCTAAACACTGGCTTGGCAAGGGCTGTCATGATTTCCATGACCCTCTTTCTCGGCCACAGGTGACTGTCCCACAGGTGGAACACCTGACTGGACCCAGGCCCATCAAAAGACTTCTCTATTTTGAATCAGAACTGAGAAAATGGCTGTGGATTGGGAGGCTCAGGAGTTGTTATTGGCCACAAATTCTTCCTCATGGCAGAGTTAGTGGAGAGAAAGGGAGCGAAAAGAGAGACAGAGTGAGACAGAGACAGAGGGGTGTGTCCTGGCAGTTTTTGGGTCCCTGGTTCCAGCTGTGCCTGGGCCCATTTGTCCTCACAATTTGGAGGCTCACCCCTCCCATGGATTCTGAGAGTTGTCTCCCTGATTGACATTGGGTTTCTAGGAATACACTTCCTCCCAGGGCTGTGGGTTGGATCGAAGGAGTTGAAGTGAGTGAAGCACGTAGCCCAAAGTGTGGCTCGCTGCAGGCTCGGTAGGCATGAATTCCTTTCCCTTAATGAGCACCAAGCAGGGGTGGGGGTTTTGCCAGATCCCAGGAAGATGTGAGGCATCAGCACTTGTGAAATGATGTAACTTAGCAGCCCCTGGGAGATTAGAGTCAGGTGCCTTGGAACCCCCGCAGAGCCCTGCAGGGGGCCAGAATAAATGCCCAGGTGAAACATTTGGTGGCTACGAAAGAATGGAGCTGTAGGAGGAGTTGTTGACAGATACTCTCTTTGTGCCAGGTGTGTAGGCAGGGGTCCCCGAAGATCCAGAAAATGGGTGTCAGGAAAGGCTTTCCAGAGGAGGAACATTTGAACTGGGTTTTGAAGGATGAATAAGAGCTTACCAGACAGGGAAAGGGCTTGGGGAAAGACACTGGAATATCACTATTGATCTTAATACAGAGCTGATGAGTGTGAGGATTTAGGTGTCCTGGGTTTGAATCCTGCCTCAATTATTAATTGTATGACATTCAGCAACTTAGTTGCTATTCTCTATGCTTCTGGAGATAGTTTTTGATTTTTTTATTTTTGGGAGATTAAATGAGACAATGTGTGTAAAGCATTCAGAACAGCATGCTGGCAGAAACCTATGGTTAAGCATTCAATGAATGTTTAGCTCCTTATGAAAAGCCTTTACGTTATCAGGTCCAATCTCTTAAAACCATCATAGCTGTTGCTGTTACCATCTCTTAAGCCCTTAATGAGTTCTGAGCACTGAGCTAAATGCTTAGCATGTTTTGTCTCATTTAATCCTCCCACCAACCCCAGGAGGTAGGTGAGTACCACTGTCCTCCGTTAAAGACGGAAAAACCTGTCCAATCATACACACAGCGGAACAGAGCAGGGCTTCAAACCCAGCTTTGTCTAATGTCCCACACCCTTGGCCCTGGGAAAGGGAAGGACCTGCCCGAGGACACACAGCAAGGGGCTGTGGTGCCAGGATTTCTTTAGGGGCAGATTCAGGGGCAGTAATCAGATTGAGGCGCTTGAGGTAAGCCTCGTTCTTTATAACAACACACCCATGCCCGACATCGGGGGAGCAGGGGCAGCTTCAGGAGACTGGTGGTGGAAGCTAGGGCCTCTCCAGCCCCCTCCACACTCTCGCCCACTGCAGGACTGGCCCACGTGGGCCTGGGCTCGCTGGCCCCAGGAACAAGGCTAAGGAGGGGCCAGGCTGACCCCACACTGTCAGAGGCGTTTGAACCACAGCAACTCCATCTTGAATAGGGACTGGGTAGAATAAGGCTGAGACCTACCGGGCTGCGTTCCCAGACAGCCAGGCATTCTAAGGCACAGGATGAGATAGGAGGTCTGCACAAGATACAGGTCATGAAGATCTTGCTGGTAAAACAGGCTGCTGTAAAGAAGCCGGCCCAAACCCACCAATATCACGACGGCACAAGAGTGACCTCGGGTCCTCCTCGCTCTACATTCCCACCAGTGCCATGACAGTTTACAAGTGTCACGGCAATGTCAGGAAGTGACCCTATATGCTTTAAACAAGGGTGAGATGAATAATCCACCCCTGTATAGTATATCATCAAGAAATAACCACAAACATGGGACATCAGCGGCCCCTGGGGCTGCTCTATGGAGTAGCCATTCTTTATTCCTTTACTTTCCCAATAAATCTGCTTTCACTTTACTGTAGGGATTCACTTCCAATTCTTTCTTGCATGAGATCCAAGAACCCTTTCTTGGGGTCTGGATCGGGACCTCTTTCTGGTAACAACACGGGTCCGCGGGGCCAGGGCGGCGGAGCTAGAGCCAGAGCCGAAGCCTCGAGACCTGCCGGCCGCGCCCCAGTTCCCCTCCTGTCCCCGCCCCGCAGAGCTTCCTCGGGAGGCGACGTAGAAAATTCCAGCCTCGCCGGGCCTCCGAGCTGCCTCCGAGCGGGGTTTTTCCAGCGGGGCGCGTCCCAAGGCCACCGAGGGGGTGCGGAGGAGCCGCCGCCCCTCGGGGCTCCCCGCCGGCCTTGGCTCCCTGACGACCGGCGGGCGGGACGCGGGAGTCGGGTTCGGGACGTCCTAGCAAACAGGAAGCGAGACAAAGGCGGCCGCTTATCGGGCGCCCGCGTTCCTTTCAGGTGATGCCGGGGAGGCCCGGGGGACACGGCGTTCCTGAGGGGCTGCCAGGGGCCCCAGGGGACCTCCCTGCCGCAGTCCCTCGGCAACTCCGGCTGCCCACTGGCTGGAGGTGGCGGCAGGGAGGATTCCTTGCGCTCGGGGATCTCCCTCCCAGGCACGGGCCCTTGGGCTCCCAGAAAGGAAGGAGCACCAGCTTGGCATCTGTGCCCAGAGGGACACAGCGGAGGCTTGAGAGGGGCGTGGAGGTGAAGGAATGGGCCATTTCCACTCAGTCTTTGCACACACTGCCGGGCCACCCTATTCCAGGGTTTCAGTGTGGGTACCAGGACCCACTAATGAACCAGACCATCCCTGACCTCTAGAAACTTCAGCATAATGGGGGAGATCAGTAGATCCCAGATACCTGACCAGCCTGGGCAACGTAGCGAAACTCCATCTCTACAAACAATGTAAAAATTAGTTGGGTGTGGTGGTGCACACCTGTAGTCCCAGCTATTCAGGAGGCTGAAGTGGGAGGACCACTTGAGCCTGGGAGGCAGAGACTGCAGTAAGCCGAGATCACACCACCGCATTCCAGCCGGGGCAACAGAGCAAGGGATGGGTGGCCTGGGCTCCTTGCACAGCCCCTGGCATGTCAGTGGTCCTTCACAGGCACTGTCTAGAAGGGGGAGACCTGGAGTGGGACAAGGGGTGGGTGGCATGGAAGGGCCTCTGAACCGGGGAGCAGGCATGCGAATGCCTGGGGTCTGCATGTGAACTGGGCATTTCAGAGGCAGCAAGGAGCAAGTGATGAGGGTGGCTGGGTGGGTCCTGATGGCCTTGGAGCCAGGCTGAAGCCTATCTTATTGTGCTGGCACTGGGAACCTGAGGAGGTGGGATGGGAAGCAGGCTCCGGCTCCACTTGGCCCAAGAGCAGTGGGAGAAGGGGGTCCCCTTGCCTGGGCAGCTTGGAGAGGCTGATCTACAGAGACAGAGGCTCCAGCTTCTGCGGGCTGTGCCCCCCTTGCCTGCTGGGCCCTGGCACGGGTTCAGTGGCTAGGAGAGCAGGGCTCCCCCTTCAGGCGGCAGCTGACTCAGCGTCTGAAAGGCAGTTCCCACGGTTCAGATTTCTCCCTAGGGCCAAAGGCCATGCCACTCATGCCCTCCCCCAAGTGGGTCTGCCCCCAGAGCATTGACAATTAGGTTTGAATGAAGTTAGGATTTCCAGTCCCCCACCCCTGCCAACCAGCAACGCCTCAGGCAGTCAGTCCTTTCTGCTGTCTAACCACTGCCACTCCAACTTTGGCTTGGCTTTCCACTCCCAGAGGTTCCAAGACACCATAGTTATCAATACTTTGGTTTTATTTTAAAACTGTGAAAACAAAAATAAATATCTGAAGAATAAGAATACAGGGCTGGGTGCAGTGGCTCATGCCTGCAATCCCAGCACTTTGGGAGGCGGAAGCAGGTGGATTGCTTGAGCCCAGGAGTTCAAGACCGGCCTGGGTAACATAGTGAGAACCCCTCTTTACAAAAATACAAAAATTAGCCAGGCGTGGTAGTGCACCTGTAGTCCCAGCTACTCGGGAGGCTGAGGTGGAAGGGTCACTTGAGCCCAGGAGTCAGAGGTTACAGTGAGCCCTAATGGGCCACCGCACTCCAGCCTGGGCAACGGAGGGAGATCCTGTCTCAAAAAAAAAAGAAAAAAAAAAAAAAAACGGAGTGAAGTGGGGTAGTGGGGCTGGAGACTTGAGGTGTCCTGGCTTTGATAGTCTTGAGTGGGGGCACCAGGGGCCTGGGATCTGCGGCTGTGTTCCTCCCAGGCCAGGCCCTGCTCCGTCCCCGCTGGGAGGTCTGGGGGCTCTTCCAGCCTCGCCTGCCTGCGGCTCCCCGGCGGGGCGCTGCGTCAGCGGAACCCGCGCCGGGATTAGCTCCCTGGCGCCCGCCTGCGCCCCGGGCTCTGTCGGGGAAGCTGGGGGCGCCGCCCCACGGAGGCCTTTTCCGCCGGCCCTCAGCCTGGATCCCGGGCCGGACCCCGCGTGGTGCCCGCAGCCTCAGTGATGACCCATGTCCTCCATACCCACGCGGCCCCAGACGCCCAGCACGAAGCTCTCGATGTCGCACTCATTGACGCCGCGCACGATGCGGAAGTGACCCCTCTCGCCCCAGCCTGGGCCCCAGGAATTGGCCGCGGTCTGGGAATAATAGGGGGTGATGAGAAGGGGAATGGGAGTGGGGCGAGGGGAAGAGGGGGCGGGGAAAGGGACAGAGGCCTCACCCAGTATTTGAGCTTCCTTCCATCTGGCCGTGTCTCCTCTCCCCATCTGTGGGCAGAGCAGGGGAGGGCGAAGAGCGCTTGGTTTACCTGCTCTCAGTTGCTTCGACCTGGGAGACCTGCCCCATCCAGCCCCCAGTTGCCTTTGGAGAGTTGAGGACACCCTCAGGGCTCAGGCAGGTCTCTGTACCTCTCTGCACCTCCCTCACTCTCACACCTGTAAGTCTGTGCACCCAGGTCCAGGGTGGGGGAGGGGCACCAAGGGTAAAAGTGGAGGGGGGATGAGCAGAAGAGGAAGGAACCTGGGTCTTCCAGAGACCCACCTCCTGGGGCCAGTTCTTTGGGACGACACATCCACCTGCCCTCCCTCGCTTGGGCAACCAGGCAGTGGTAGGTGCCAAGGGCCAGAAGGAAGACACTCTGAGAATATGGGTACCTTAGAGACCCCCAAATCCCACCGCAAAGCACATTTCATTGAGTTCATTGAAGTCAGTGACTCTAATATCTGTATTCCCTAAATTGGATAGGGAAACTGAGGCTGGGGAGCGACCTCCCAGGTCACTCAGTGGGACAAGCAGAGCTGGGACAGGTGCAGAAGTGGGGAGAGGTTGAGAACTCTTGAGTCTCTCTTTGTATTTCATTGGGGTTATTTTATCCCAATGTCAGGAAGGAACAGTTCCTAAAAAACCTTCAGAGGCTCCCAACCTTCAGTGTGACCCAGGGCAGGTCTTTTCTCTTTCTGAGTCTCAGTTTTCTCTCTCTTGAAATGGTGAGAGCAATCCCAGCTCTTTAGAGAGATTGTGAGAACTCAAGGCAGGCTCCGGAGCCCCTAGCACAAACCCTGCTCTCCCCAGCCCCTCTGCCCACACGCCCCTCACCCTGTGATCTTGACTGAGTGGGTCCCATGGCGGCGGTATCTCTCTGGCCTCCCAAGGTTCACTGGCGTGTGGCTGTAGATGCCTCCCTTGTAGAGGAAGAAATCCTCATGCACCTCCATGAGGGCTGTGGGCAGATGTCAGGGTAGGGTCCGCTCAGCCCGTTGGCACAGGCACTGGTGCCTGAGTCTATTGAGGTATGCCCAGGCACCAGGGCCCCTCCATACCAAAGCTCTAAGTGCCCCCTCCAGGCGCTGCCTGTGGGAGGGGAGGTCCCACCACTACCAACCCCACTGGACATGCTGCTGAATGCTGTGCAGACCACTTGTGCCACCGTGCCAAGTCTCAAGCAGGGACAAGCTTCTGGAACCAGGGTGCTGGATGAGGGGCATTTACCTTGGACAGGGCCATTCTCCATCAGCTCCTTCATAATCTCTGTGTCCTGGAGGGCAGGGGATGGACAGAGAGCGTCTGTCAGGGGTGAGACTCCAGGCTTTCACTTCCCAAGCTTCCTGCCTCTGTTCCTCACCCAAGTGCTGACTTACGTTGGAGCCGAGGCGGTAGGCAGGAGTGACCTGGTAGATGTTGTTGTTATTAACGTGTCCGTTGGGGCAGCGGGCAGTGGCCTGGCGCTTGCCCCGACCAGTGGCTCGGCTGTGCATCATACAGGGGGGTGCGGGGCCAGCCTTGTCTCGCTCACGGTCCGAGAAGGGGTAGCAGTGATCAGACACCACCCTGCAGAGGCAAGAGGGGCAAAGGCAGAAAGACCTGGTGCATCATGGCCCAGGCCATGCCCATGGAGCTTCTCGCCCTCTTCCCTGCCCACATCCCCATTGCTGCATACCCTCGGCGACGCAGGAACCACCAGGCACCATCGAGACGCCCACCGCGGCAGCCCTGCTGGTGGTGGGTGTTACAAGACAGCAGGTTCTGGGGTGACAGGACGGGTGTCATGTGTCCCAGAGAATGGATAGAGACGCGATCAGATGCCACAGCTGGTGGGGTGAGGCAGAGGGGCCGTCAGGAGGCTGAGAACTTGGCCCTCCTCTCCCAGGCACCAGCCCTTGCCCTTAGCTTACCTGCTGTGGAGAAGGCCCAGGAGCCTGCACAGTTGCCCTGGTCAAGAGGCTCGTGAATCAGGTTGGGCCATTTCTCAGAGGCCTCGAAGGCCGTGGGAAGCACCTCCCCTGGGTTCAGCACTGTCTGCAAGATAAAGGTTGCCCTGTCTGCCTCCTGTTCTGCCCTGGCCTGCCCCTCAGGTGTCCATTGGCATTGGAGGGCCACCAAGTCCAGGGCCTTCTGAAGTTTGATCTTGAACCCTCCTGCTGCCTCCAACTTTGACTTGAGTTGAAGAACGCAGCACCATTTAGTGCCTCCCAGGTATCAGGTGGGGGTGACTAGTCCTGCTTTCCAGATGAGGCAGCTGAGGCCAGGCACAGGCAAGTGACCAGCCCAGGTCCCTCAGCTTTTCATTCTCAACCCCTGCCTCTTTCCTCTGCACCTTCTGTTAGGCCATGGCCTTCCCACCAGGGCCTTGGGCTCAGGCCTCAAAGGGCAGGGGAGGGAAGAGGCAGTAGGGTCCCATGACCAGGCAGGCTGCCAACACAAACAACAGGAGGCAGAAAATAGCCAGAGGCCCAGGGGAAAAAGGGCAGGGCCAGGGTCTGGTCACCCCAGGCCGAAGTTTCTGCAGGGAGGGCCGCTCCTGCCAGCCCTTGCCTCCCTACTGCCTGTGACTGATGGACGGATGCTTCAGCGCGTGTCCTAGTCCAGGCCTGCTGAAGCTCCCCTTCCTCACCCTTTCACTTTGGGCCTGGTTCCCATTCCTCTCCCAGAGGGTCCCACTGTTGGGAAGCGAGAAGCTCTCTCCTCCCTTGGGGTTCCAATGAATCGGCATTTATTTCCAAGAACTGCTGCCCTCTGGCCAGAGCTGGAAAGAGTGTCGGTCCTTCCCTTCCCAAAATACCAAGGTGACCCCCTGTCCCCTTGGGCCCTGACCCAGCTGTACTGAGACCAACAACATTTTTCCCAGGCTGGAGAAATCAGGGGGGAGCTGATGCCAGGACCACAAAACTCAAAATGAGCATCAGTTCTTCCAGCGAAGCACATCTTGTGGAAGCAGGAAACAGAGGCCCAGAGAAGGGGAGTAACTTATCTAGAGACACACAGCCTCATAGTAGGGGATGGTCCAGGCCCTTGGAGGAGCAGGGTACAGGGCCAGCATCCCTGAGGTTCTGAGCCATGGGGAGATGGCAGGATTGTGGGAAAGGATGGACTTACATAAATTTCATGCATGTTCATGACAGAGGAAGATGGGCGGATGGTGCCCAGGCGGTAGCGAATGCCCTCATCCAGGGTCATGCCCCAGAAGGCACTGTGGTTCCCAGCCTGCCACCTGAAGGAGAGGGGATGAAAGGAAGTCACAGATCTGCCAAGGCTCGAGGCCCTGGGGGTAGGGACATGTGGGTGGGAGAGGCACAGTGGCTGAGTGCACACACAATCAAATCTGGGTACAGGAGTGCCCTGCCGGACGTGCCCCGCCGGACGTGCCCCACAGCAGGGCCTGTGTGGATATGTGCGTGTGTGTGCATGTGTGCCCACTGAGGGTGCTTCTAGGACTTCTCACCCATAGTTGCCCTGGTTGATGGCACTGATCATGTCTGGATCCACCAGGCATGGCTCTTGGTCACATTGCCACCGCCTGTTCTCCTGGCAGGTGCTGGCGAGAAAAGGAGAGAAGGAAAGGGTAAGTGGGGAGCTGGGGGCCCTCTGAAGGAATATGACCTCGGAGGTTAACATGGGCCAGGGATTCTGTACCAGCGACTATGGGAGAGTCTCTAGGTGATCCCATCCAGCCGGGTGGCTTCAAATGTCAATGTCTAGTTCATGATTCTCAAGTTTATATCTGTGGCCCAGATCTCTGCCTGAACTCCAGAGTCAAGGATCTCATGGCTACTCAACATCACTACCAAACACACCCTGAACTGAATTCCTGATCTCCCATACCTATTCCCTTCACAGTTGTCAGGAAATGGGAATTCCATCCTTCCTGGAGTTTGGGCCCCAAACCTGGCAGTCCCTGGTGACTTCCTTTTACATGCTGATCCAATTCATCCACATATCCTGTGGGTCTACCTTAAAACTGCATCCAGAATCCGATCAGCTCTCATTCTCTCCTGCAGCCCCCTGAGTCCGGTCACCTCTCATCTGAATTCCTGCTGCGGCTTCCTCGCTGTGGGTGCTCCCTGCATCTGCCCCGGGCCCCCCTCTCCCAGGGTATTTTTAACACAGCTGCTAAACCTAAGTCACCTCATGTTGTTCCTATGCCCAAAGCCATCCACTGGCTTCCCATCACAGAATAAAAGCCAAAGTTTAGTGATGACAAGGCCCTGCACGGTCTGTCCTGTCCCCTGATACCCTCCTCCTCCTAGTTCTGGTTCCAAGACTCCCACTAGGCTGGCTCCTGATGGTTCACACCGATCTGCCTGCTCCCTACCACCTCTCACTTTTTTTGAGACAGGGTCTTGCTCTGTGGCCCCGGCTGGAATGCAGCGGTGTGATCTCGGCTTACTGCAGTTCTGCCTCCCAGGCTCAAGTGGTCCTCCCACCTCAGCCTCCTGAATAGCTGGGACTACAGGTGTGCACCACCACACCCAGCTAATTTTCACATTTTTTGTAGAGATGGGGTTTCGCTCTGTTGTCCCAGCTGGTCTCAAATTCCTAGCCTCAAGCAGTCCACCCTCCTTGGCCTCTCAAACTGCTGGGATTTCAGGTGTGAGCCACGAGCCCAGCCTGTTTATATAGTTTAGACCTGTTTCCTCATAGGCTCTACATTCCTTGAGGGCAGGAATTGTTTGGTATTTTCAATGCCTAGGAAAACAAAACCTAGCACATAATAAGCACCCAATAAATATTTGTTGGCTGAGTCAATGACTGAGGGCCTTTACTGAATTGACTAAGACATGGGTTCTGGAATTCAAATTCTGGGTTCCACTCCTAACCCACCAGCCGTGTGATCTTAGGAGAATCATTCAAACTCTGTCTCTGTCAATGCTCTTGTCTATCAAATGAGGATAATACAGTGGTGCCACTTTCCAGGGATTCAATGACAGGCTTGTAAAGCATTTTGCACCAGGCCTGGCCCATCGTGAAGTGCTCAAAATTAGTATCTGCCATCACCGTTCTGTTACGGGAACCCCCGACCCCACTTCTCTAGAGCTTCAGACTCATATCCCATTGACCTTCTGACCTCTCTGGATGTGCGAAAGGCACCTCAAACTCGAAACAGCCCATCTGCCTCCCCCAGGCCTGCTCTTCCCTAACATCTTCAGCTCTGAAAACGGCAGCCGGTTGTTCACGCCAGAGCTCCGTGTGGTCCGTGGTGTCCGCCCACATACCCCCCATCAGCAGGGCTTGGAGATGGCATATCAGGAATCCACCTGCCTCTCGCCCCTCCACCGTGGCCGCCCTACGCCTGCCCCACCACTGTGGCTTCCCTACTGCCATCCCTCGTCACCTCTCAACTGGACCTCGGCCCTGGCTTCTTCATCACCACCACTACTGCTTTAGTATTCCCGGCCATCCCTCCCTACCTACCCCCAGGCCAGAGAGATCTTTGAGGAATGTAAATCAAACCATGTGCTCTCTACGTGGCTTCCCACGAGTCTTAGAACAAAATGCAGAATCCTCGGCATAGCTGATGTGACCCACGGAATGTGGCCTGCACCTCTTTGGGGTGTCTCTCCCCTACCCCAGCTCCAGCTAAAATGAGCTCAGTCTCCTCCCAGCCTTCCCTCTGCGTAGGCCAGGCCTCTCATCCTCTCTTCTATCCTTCTCCCCGGTCTCAGCATAAATGTCCCTTCCTCAGAGTGGTTTTCCCACCCCCTTCCTACTCTAAGCTGGGACCCCCGTTATCCCCTCTTTCCTCTATAACACTGGACAGCTTGTCAGGATACACTCATTTATTGTCTTCCCATGCCTTTCACCTGACTCTAGAAGTGGGACAAGGACTGTGTCTGTTGCGTTTCTGCTCCGTCTCATGAGCCCAGCACAGTGCCTGCCACGCAGAAGGTCTTTAATAAGCAGTTGTGGACAGAAGGGCTGCATTCTATGAATTCTATAATGCTTGTACAAGCTCATAGCTCTGTTATTACAAGATGCTCAACTGCCTCCTTCCAAGCTGCCTGAGGCTCCCACCTCCAATGTTGCCTTTTAAGGAGCCTCAAGGGGAGCCAAGATCCAGTATGGCTGCGCTCTCCAGCCCCGGAGTGGCGGGGGCACTTCTGGGGAGGGCCAGAGGAGTCTGCAGGCCGGGGAGGCGCTCCTCGCCCTTCCTTTCCCCATCTGCATACCAGGCTGTCCCCCCCCTTTGCACACCTAGGCACCCGACCAGACTCTGGAAGCATCCCTTGAGGTCTCTGAAACCTGGACACTCCCCCACCCTCACCCCCAGAGCCGTCCAGAGGAGAGGGCAGTAGGCTGCTCAGTCCCTTCCTGCCGTCTCCTCCTCTGCCCCCAGGGCTGCCCACACAGGTCCAGACAGGGCCAGTGGTAGCAGGTCCAGGCATTCCAGAGGGGGCCTGAGGGCCAGGGACAGGAGTGAGAATTAACCCCTCAGCGTCCAGAGCCATCCTATCAGAACCTGCAGACTCGGGCAGGCGTGTTTTATCCTTCTGAACACACACACGCACGGTGCTTACACAGCACGCTGCACACACACATGCTCTCACCCAGACACGTGCTGAAATGCCCCTCCCTCACTGTGACCCGGGCACCCTTCACCCTAGTGAGGCAATGGAAACAGCTTATGAGCAATGCATTCCAAAAAGTTTCCTTCTCTCTGGGGCCTCCGTCCCCGGCAAAGAGGGAGTGGGGGTGGAGTGGGTGCGGGGACTCCTCCTCCAAGTCGCAGGCTCCCCATTCTTTCTATTAAGGTGTTCAGGGTTTCCTACACGGCCTTTCTTCACTTCTCATCTCAGACTGAAGAGGGGGATACCCATGACCCCTTCCTCCTCCTGCTAGGAATGATGGGGAGGCGTGGGGAAGGGCAGAGGAGCCACATTTCAGGGAAGGCCCTGCTAGATGGTGGCTGGCCGCCTGCTCAGCCATCCCTGACCCTCATCAGCCCACGGCAGTGGATGCCGCAGTCAGAGGTTTCCTTCCTGGCGCCCCGTTTTCCCTCTGATTCTGCGGTGACAGCAGGAATAGCTGGGAGGGGTAGCCCAGCCCAAGCCCGGGGCGTAGGGGTGGGTGGGAAAGGACTCCCAGTTCAAGGGCAGCCCTTGGGCCAGGCACCCATGGCTGGCCATGCTTGAGGAATGCTGTTGGAATGATGTGAGATAAGTTGACTTGGTCAGTGTTAAAATTCCTCTGTTGCAGATCAGGAAACTGAGGTTCAGAGAAGGGTAAAGACTTTCCCTTGCAAAAGAGTGACAGGGATAGGATTTGAATCAAGTCTGTCGGGCACAAGCCTCCCAAAGCAAGACCTCTCTAGGCTCTACTCACCAACGGTTACAATTGTCCCAGTAGGTTCCTAAGACTGGATAGATGCGACCTCCATGCATACATCCTGCTGGAAGGAAAGAGAAGTGAAACCAGAGCCAGAGAGGATGGGCTGATCGGTCGGGTCCTCAGAGGTCAGGTACCTTGAGGTCAGGAACCTTTCCAAGCTTGCCAATCTCTCTCTCTGACACACACACACACACACACACACACACACACACACACACACGCCAGATCTCACTGAAATGAAAGCTAAACTCTAACTGAAGACATCTCCTATAGGGTCACACACCAACTGCGACTTGGGAAGTTCTTCAGTGATTCCAACCTGGATCTCTCTCACTTTACTTGGATGCAGCCACAACATTCCCGGTATTCTTTGCCATTTAAATAAGTTACAGTTAGGCCCAGAGTAGGTAAGCGACTGCCTTAAGACAACACAGCACTCTGAGATGACAGCTCAGGTATGCAGTCTGCACCCAAGCAGCATGGAACCGTGGGAAGGAACACAAGCGATTCTCCTGTTGGACAGAGGAAAGTGCATGGAAAAGGATGACAGCAAGGCTGAAAGCTGGAACAGAAATGACCCATCTCCCAGGTATGAGCAGCAGAAAAATGTCTAAGATGACCCTCATCAACCCACGTGTGCCTTATCAGCCCAAGAGTGAGTCAGCAGGTGCGGCCAGCACCTTCCGTGTCTGGAATGGAGAGGATTGGGAGAAAATGTGGGAGGCTGCCCTTTCTTTGGATCAACTTAGAATTCTAATCAAGGAGCTTCTTCCATTCTTGCTGGAGAGAGTCAAGTTAGACCACAGCAGAGACTTCCCAGAGGGGCAGGGAAGAGTCCCAGATTCTACAGAGCCTCCCCTGGAAATGTCAGTGCGTCCAGCTTTGCTCCTGAGCCTTGCTGAGTCTGGGGTGGACAAAGTCACCCGCCCTCCTGGCCATCTTGGTGCCCACCTTGGATTGGAGGAAAAGGGGGTGGTACGCCGAGGCAGAAGTCCCAGAAGTCAGGGCAGCAGTCGGAGACCGTGCGGTTGCAGAAGAGGTCACAGTAGCAGATGGTGTCCAGGTAGGGCAGGGCGCAGTCGTCGGCACGGCCACGGCAGCACAGGTCCTGCTCCTGGCAGTACCGGCCTCCCGCGTCCCGGATGCCCCGCAGGTGCAGACCTGGTGCTAGCTCCCGGCGCCCACGACCCTTCTGGGCACCCAGAGCCACGTGGCCAGTCAGCAGCAGCAACAGCAGTAGCCCCAGTGGACATGGCCACATGGCGGCTCCTGGGCCCTGGGGGGCAAAGATGGTGGGCAGCAGAGGCTCCCTGGCATACCAGAGACGGGTCTCCCAGCTTCCTGGAGCTATGAGTTCAAGAGGGGCCAGCAGGGAGGGAAATCCCGATTCCTGAGTCCCCAGGCAGGACATGGGCTTCTTCTCCTCAAGCCCCCAGGAGCCTATGTGGGCCCTGGCAGTAGTGGGGTGGGGACTGGGCAGAAACGGAGCCCCTCCCTGACCTAGGCAGGGACCTTCAAGGGCAAGGAAATGAGGGGTGGTGGCGTTCTTGGTGCTCCCACCCAGCACTCATCCTGTGGACCCAAGGTCTTCTCTCTCGTCCTGGGCCCCTCTGCCCTCCAGCAGCCCCATCCCTGAACTGGGTCCTTGACTTTGTGCTCTCCTGTCTCCGCCGTCTTCTGGGTCCCCCTCTCTTCTGCTCCTGTGTCCCTCTGCCCCCTCCACTGTCCCTCTCTCTGCCATCTGTCTTGGTTCCTCTGCCTGCCCCCTCCTCCTGTTTCTTCTCGGTCTACACCTTCCGCCCTCTGAGCAGGGGAGCGTTCCTACCTGGTGAGGGTGTGGGCTGGGGCCCAGGCTGCCCCGCGCGCCTCCGCCTCCTGGCTCTGCGACCGCCGGACACTCAAAGTCAAGAGAGGAGCGCGGGGCGGGGCGCGTTTTGTACCGCCCATCCTCTGCACCGCCCTCGCGGCGGGAGGGCGGGGCCGGCCGGCTTGTACCTGGAGTCACTACCCCACCACTCGGGACCGGAGTTGTGGGCTTGCAGGGTGGAGAGACTACAAGCACGCGATTGTCCTGGCTGGGTCTCCGGTGGTGGAAGCCGTTCCCTTAGGGGAACCCCAAGCAGGAAGGATTGTGGTCTGACACCGGGAAGGACTTCCCAGTGGGCGTCCCTGTGGAGCAGAGGGGCTCTGGTGAAGGGGAGATGTGGACAGCTGAGCTCCGAGTTACGGACACAAGTTTGGAAAAGGATGGGGAGGGCATGTGAGGCAAAATTCTCTAAGCCTCCCCTGACCCCTCGGTAATAAAAACAGCCATGTACACCCCTCTCCATGGTGACCCCCAGGCTTGGGTGCCACCCCAGCTCCTAGGAATGATTGGAATTCCAGGAGTGTGATCCTTGGGTGCCCTGGCTGGCTCATCTCGGGGAGGTGGGCATGGTGTGGGGGTGGCCCCTCGCCTAGCACCTCCTCCTCTAGCAAACCAAGGGTGTCCTGCTTAGCACCTGTCCCCCTCCAAGGACCTGAAGGGAAGGGCCCTGCCAGCTGGCACCGCCTGCAGAGCCCCTCCTTCCTGCCCCAGGCATAAACCTTTCTTTGCCCAGGCTGGCCTGGGACCCAAACAATGGTGCTTCTGTCCCACCAGGTCTGCCGTCACCTTTTACCTTCTCATTGTGCAATGCCCTCTCTTCCAACAGGTTGGGCCCAGGCCAGAGGTCTCTACCTGCAAAGATGATAAAAGAGACTACACCTGGACAAACCTTCCCAGGTCCAGGCCTGAGCCTCACATGCTGGCCCCTGGGGAGGCATCGGGGACTCCCTTGCCCTCCCACTGACCTCCCTGCATCCCTCCCCAAACCTAGGGGCATTCTCAGCTGGCCAGCCTCTCGGGTAAGGGAGAGAGCTGAGGACCATGAGCGCCTGTGGCTGAGTTACCCCTGCCATGGACCACTGGGTGGTGAGTCACCAAGGGGGTCCTGTCCTAGTGGTGGGGGTGGAGGGATGATGTCCTGGGGCCCCAGCACTGGCACTGACACACCCAGGAGCTGTCCATCTGCTCCCTGCAGGGACTTGGGAGGACAAAGTCCAGGTGGGAAACTGAGGCTCAGAAGAACACACTTGCCTGAGGTCATGCGGCCAGACACAGGTTCCCTGCCTTCCACCAGCCCACTCCTTTACCCCTAGTCACCAACTACAGGTCTCAACATGCTCCTGGTTGGGAAATCCCTTTTCCTATCTAACCATCATTGATCTTACTGCAAGATGGGCTCCTTGGGTATTGGTAAATGTCATATCCTTAGGGTGAGAGATGAAGGCTGCTTTCTTTCAGAAGAGCTCACGCCCAGGGGGCCTACTTTTATGGGTCAGTTTCATGGTTCTGGGGCTGGGGGCTGGCTCAGGGACATCTGATCTATCTTTCGCCCAAAATCACAGCCCGTAGGTAACCCTCGTGAGTCTGGGTGTGTAATCTGTGTGTGCATGTACGCATGTGGATATTGAGTAGTGGGGTTTGTGGGGTGTTTCTGCTTCTGCTTGAGTCTGTCAGTCCACATTTGATCATCTGTGTTTCTTTCATTTTGTTTTGTTCTGAGACAAGGTCTCACTTTGTTACCCAGGCTGGAGTGCAGTGGCACGGTCTTGAATCACTGCAGCTTTGACCTCCTGGGCTCAAGCAATCCTCTCATCTCTGCATCCTGAGTAGCTGAAACTACAGGCGCACGAGGCGCATGCCGCCATCCCTAGTTAATTTTTTTTTGTATTTGTAGTAGAGATGGGATTTCACCATGTTGCCCAGGCTGGTCTCAAACTCCTAAGCTCAAGCAATTCGCCTGCCTTGGCCTTCTGAAGTGTGCTGACCTGTCTGTCTGCTATGTGCCTGTGTATCTGTGAGTCTGGATATTTTGGCTACCTGCCTGTCCTCGTCTGACTGTGTCTGCTCGTCTATCCGTTTACCTGTCCATCTGCTATGTACCTGTGCATGTGTGTGTGTGTATCTGTCTCTGTGTCCATCACAGTGTGTCTGTCTGCCAGTGTGTGTTGTTTGCCTGTATTTGTGCACTTGTTGGCTTGTAGGTCTGTGTGTGTGTGTCTTGTCTGTCTGCCTGTCTATGAGGTGTCTATGTATCTGTGTGGGTGTCTGCCTGTGTCTGTGTGGGGATTGTGGCCATCTGCCTGTCCTTGTTAGTCTGTCTGTGTGTAAGAGGCAGGAACACAGAGCAGCGTATGAGAACAGAGCCAGAGCCTCCCCGCCATCACTCAGCTTGGCACAGCGCCCACCCCAGTGGAATTTTGTGACTCACTATGTTCCTTAGCCAAGGAGGAAAGGGCAGGACCGGGGGTGCTGGACACCCCCACTTTCCTTTTCCATGACCCTTTGCCTCCTGGTGACTCATTCTGTGACTTATTCTTTTTTTTTTCCACACTGTCACCCAGGCTGGAGT
The DNA here is from genome assembly GCA_004027835.1 of Alouatta palliata. Lineage (NCBI taxonomy): Eukaryota > Metazoa > Chordata > Mammalia > Primates > Atelidae > Alouatta > Alouatta palliata. The sequence goes on along the minus strand of PVKV010005678.1, from coordinate 77,156 downwards.
GCAGTGGCATGATCTTGGCTCACTGCAACCTCTGCCTCCTGGGTTCAAGGGATTCTCCTGCCTCAGCCTCCCAAGTAGCTGGGACTACAGGCACACACCACCACATCCAGTTAATTTTTAGTATTTTTAGTAGAGATGGGGTTTCACCATGTTAGCCAGGCTAGTCACAAACTCCTGACTTCATGATCCACCCACCTCGGCCTCCCAAAGTGCTGGGATTACAGGTGTGAGCCACCGTGCCCGGCTCTCTGAATTATCTTTGACCAACGTGGTGCTTTGTCCAAGGGCCTGGGACAGAGCAACAGGAGAGGAGACACCAGTGAGACTTTCCCCTCTGAGCCCTTCAGGCTTCCCAAGAGGCAAGTAGCCTGTGTGCCCGTGGTGGTTCTGTCCTTCCTTACTCTGGACCCCTGCAGCATGGCCCTTCTCTGGGCATTGGTACCAATCTGTACCCAGGGGCTCCCTGGAGGCCCTCTTGTGCTCTCTTACTTTTACAGAGGAAGGTGAACCCAGAAAGGGGTAGTGACATGCCTAAGGACACACAGCAGAGCAGAAGCCCAGGTCTCCTCACTTTAGCATTCCAGAGCTCCCAGCACCCCACAACCTTCACAGCTGCCCTAAGTGCTCAGAATCAGCCATTCTCCTCTGTGGGCTGAGCAGGGCCTTCTGGGAAGACAAAGACCCATTATCTGCTCAACCCAGGTCCCTAGCTGAGGACCCGATACTTGAGGCCTGGGAGTTCAGATGCTTGGGGCCCAAATGGTACCCCAGCCAAGGCTTGGGGCTCCTTGTGGCTCCCTGTGGTCAGTGGGACAAGTCCAGAGCTCAGGGCAGTGCTCCCTGGGACTGAGTCTGAGATCTAGGCCAGGCCTAATACTGTAGCATGTGGTTGGGGCTTCCCAGGGCTGATGGACTGTTTCGTAGGAAGACCCCACGGAGGGCTGCGTGACAGTCAGAGTGTGGTGCTGTCATAGCACGCTGGAACTTGCAGCACATGAAGCTCCAGGCCATGTGGAAGTGTGCTGTGCCACACAATGCCATGCTTTACTGTTTGATTTCCTCATTCATTCAACAAATATTTGTTGAGCATTTACAATATGCCTGATTCTGTGCTAGGTGGTGAGTGTACACTGTTGAACCAAACAGCTGAAGTTCTGCTACTGTGGAGTTTGAAATCTAATGGAAGAGAGGCCGGGCATGGGGGCTCATGCCTATAATCCCAGCAGTTTGGGAGGCCAAGCCAGGTGGATTGCTTCACTCAGGGGTTTGAGATCAGCCTGGGCAACATGGTGTAACCCTGTCTCTACCAAATATTCAAAAAATTAGCTGGGCATGGTGGCATGCGCCTGTGGCCCCAGCTACTCAGGAGGCTGAGGTGGGAGGATCGCTTGAGCCCAGGAGGCAGAGGTGGCAGTGTGAGCTGAGACTGTGCCACTGCACTCCAGCCTGGATGACAAAGTGAGACCCCATCTCAAATAATGATGATGATGATGATGATGATGATAATGGGAAGACAGATAAATAAATAAGCAACACCCCCTGCCAAAAGACCAAGAAGTCATTCCAAAATGTGGAGTGTTATGAAGACATTCACATAGCGTCAGAACCTGGAGTAATGTGGTGGCCAAGGCGGTCTCAGAGAGGAGATGATGCCTGAGCTGACAGCTGAGGGATGAGAAGAAGGCAGCCTCTCTCAGGGCCCAGCAGAGGCGTCCTAGGAACTGGATCATCATGAGCAGAAGCTCTGAGGCCTGGTACAAGTGGTCCATTTGAGAAGCAGGAGAGAGCCCCGAGCAGCTGGAGTGCAGCCAGTGAGGTGCACGGAGGAGCAGGAAGGGGCTGGGAGGAGGCTGGGCCGGCTCAGCCAGGACAGGTTGTAGGAAGGGGCTTGAATTGTCTTCTGACCACGGAGGAGATGGAAGCATGAGAGTAAAATCACCTGATTTGCATGTGCAAAAGCCCACTCTGGCTGCTCTAGAGAGAACAGATGATTGCAGGGTAAAAGTGGATTTAGAGAAGTCAGATGGAGGCTGGCACCTGGTGTATGGTGGACAGCATGCCCCCACACAGACTCACAGGAGCCCTATTATCTCCATTTCACAGACAAGCTAGTCAAGACGCAGAAAGACTCTCTGGCTTGCCCCAGGTCACACAGCTGTTAGGAACAGGGTGGTGCCCTGGTGCCCAAGCCCTGAGGGCCCCGACGCACTGCCTCTGCAGTGGCCATACCTGTCCAAAAACTAAGTTGACTCTCACACCTGGTAGTGTCTGTGGTCATTCCCTGTGGATGGAAGTGGGGAAATGCCGAAGACAAAAGCCAGCTTTCCCATTTCTGTCATATCTCTGTATCCTGGGTGTTTGGAGCCAGTTGAGCTCAAAGGGCCCTGAGTGCTGTTTCCTTGTGATATTTGGGGGTTAACAGCTTCCCCTCATCTCTTAATTATCTGCCCTCCTTCACTTCAGCTGCACATTTGTTAAAGAATGCTCTCCCAGGAAAACAGCTTGGTGTTATCACCCGCAAACATCTTAGAAAGTGAACGCTATCCTTGAGTGCCTGTTTACAGAAACACTTTTACATCTCACTTGACATTTCCAGCGAATCTTGATCCTTCCAGCCAGGAATATTGATATATAGGTCTTGAAAAGTGCAAGAGGCTCCTCTGTGGCTGCAAGCCATTTCACGCTCTTCCTTTTTGATCCCCAAGCAGACAGTGATAAGATCCCAATAGCTGGGCAAATACCAGCCCAACAGGAAGAATCACTTCGAAGAGCCGGGCTCTCGGGGTCAAATACCGTGATGTGGCCTTTTGGTTGTGATGAGTTGAATGGAGGCCTCAAAAAGGATATGACCGTGTTCTAATCCCTAGAACTTGTGAATGTGACCTTATTTGGAACAAGAATCCTGGCAGATGTGGTTAAGTGATGGATTTTGAGATGAGGAGATCGTTCTCGGCTATCTGGGTGGACCCTAAATCCGTTGACAGTATCCTTATGAGAGACCCCAGAGGACACAGACGGAAGAGGAAGAAGCAATGTGGCCCCAGAGGCTGAGATCAGAGCTCTGCAGCCACAATTCAAGGAACACCTGGAGCCACCAGAAGCTGAAGGAGGCAGGGGACAGATTCTCTCTGATCCTCTGGATATCCCAGAGGGAGGACAGCCTGGCTGGCACCTTGGTTTTGGACTTCCGACGGCCAGAACTGAGAAAACGAACTTCTGCTGTGTTAAGCAGCCAAGTTTGTGGCAGTTCATCATTGTAGCCCTGGGAGAGAAATACAGTGGGCTTCCAGTTGAAGGGGGATCCATGAGGCCTGAGCTCCGTCTGCCGATGGGAATCGCCAAAACCAAGGCTGTGTGCAGGTCAAGCCAGCACAAGCAGCTCGTGCTGGCAGAAGCAGACCAAACCAGCCCAGGCAATATCAAGTCATCTTCAGGTGGTTCACACATTAAGTGGTATTGGGCTTAAGAGCCAGGTTTAAGGAGGTTTATCACTCAGTAGCCAGGTAAAGCAGGTTCCACCTCTGGCTCCACTGCTCGGCAACTGGGGAAATGGGGGTAAGCTTCTTAAACGCTCCGTGCCTCAGTTTCTCCATGTGTAAAATGAGGGCGCTAATAACAGTCCCTACTTGCAAGGCGGTTGTGAAGATGATATGAATTCATACATGTAAGGCACTTGAAATTGACAATACTGACATACCACAAGTACAAAATAAGTGTCTGCCATAATTAAGCAAACCCAAATTAAAACAGACACAGACAATTCGGAATAGTCGAGTAGACTCAAGTATGTTCAAATGGAGCCCACCAGTTAAAACTAGCTGACACCAGTGTGAACCAGCTCAAGCCTTTTGGGCCAAGCTGTACTAAAACCAGATTAAATCAGTCAAAACAGGATTAGAATAGTCAGTCTGGAATCTCTACACGCACGCCTGCACATCTGAGGGTCTCTCTCCACCCTCTCTGTACATCAGATTGAATAGTAACAAACAGCCCCATATCTCCCAAGAACAAACAAAACAGACAGGCAGAGGGTCGCTGATGTCCCCAACTAAGACACGCAGACATTTCCCTGTCGGAAACGCGCTCAAATTCTTTATGGCAGGTCAAGGCTCAAATATCAGAAACCAACTTCATACTAAATAAACAAGAGACAGGATCTGTGGTCCAGGATCCCGAGGCGCTCATGAAACCCATGGGTAGGAAGTGCAGCTGGAGCCTGTGAGTGTCTGGAAGGCTATCAGAGTTCAAGGCCAATTTCTCTGGCCCAGGAAGGGGAATTAACTCCCTCAAGGTCAGGAGCTCCATGAGCAGCTGGCTGGTAGGGAGGTAGAAGCCTGCAGGTGACAGGCTGGAAGTCAGAGACTTTTGTGGGGCAGCTTGTACCAGCGAACACAAGAGCACCAACTAGTGGGCACTTGGAAGTCCTAGCCGTTCCCTGGCTCTACCCTGACCCTTGGGGTGCCCGCTTCACAGAACACCAGTAATGCATTTTCGTCACTCCATGCTTCCTGGCAGAAGCAGACCTTCAAAGGGGCCAGAAGACACCTGGCTGGGTGGGCAGCAGCCCTTCCGTAGTAACATCAGAGCCTGGGAAGTTAAGGAGAATCCCAGGGGAGGGACAGAGTTCCCCTGTGCCACCACATGGCTACTTGGACACAAATCAACGTGGGCAGAGAGAGGCATGCGGGTCAAGAGCCTGGCAGGGACTCAGGAGCCCTCAATGCCAGTCCTGGCTCTGCCACTGACATGCCACGTGATCTTGAGCAAGTCGCCACCCTGTCTGGGCTTTGCTAACCCATATCCAGAATCAGAAGGTATCCTCCATGGTCACTGCAGGTTTTAAATCATGTGAGAGAAAGCTCATTCAGCTCAACCCTCTGGAACTAAAGGAATGGAGACAGCGAGGGGAGGAATCGGGCCACAGTGATGAGGGGGAAGCAAAGGACTATCACCACCATTGATTAGCCAGCTGCTTATGCTTGATAAACTCCCTCTTGGTGGAATGGGCTTTCTCACATCCAGCAGCACAAATGCTGTGAGCATCTGCTACAGGCTGGGCATCTTCTCTGGGCTGGGCACTTGACATGGGCTATCTCATTTACAACCCTACGAGGTATTATCATCTCCATTTCACAAGTGGGGAAACCAGAGAGAAGACTTACTCAGACACAACTATCTGAACCCTTGTTTCCAGTTCCCCTAGGGCTGCAGGGAAAGCAAGGTTGAGGGGAAGCCAGTGGTCAAGGATTCCACGCGGCATGTTCCCCAGAATCAACGTGTGGGGAGAGGGCAAGGGAACCAGCTGAGGCCCAGGAAGAAGCGGGGAGGAGGACAGTGTCCTGTTGACTTACTCAAAAACATCCATTTTTATTTGATTTTTAATTCATTAGTCACCACTTTTTATTAGCGTCTCGTATTCTTTCACAGTTTCTTTCTGCAAGTACAAAAATGATGATGTTTTCTTTCTTTCTTTTCTTCTTTGAGACAGGGTCTCACTCTGTCACCCAGACTGTAGTGCAGTGATGCAATCTCGGCTCACTGCAACCTCCGCCTCCTGGGTTCAAGCGATTCTCTGCCTCCGCCTCCTGGGTAGCTGGAATTACAGGCATGCACCATGATGGCTAATTTTTGTATTTTTAATAGAGACAAAGTTTTGCTATGTTGGCCAGGCTGGTCTCGAACTCCTGGTCTCAAGTAATTCACCCACTTCGGTCTCCCAAACTGCTGTGCTTATAGGTGTGAGCCACCGCGCCCGGCCAGAAGTGATGATGTATTCTTAATGCCCATTTTCACACAAAAGGTAACAACCTGCCCGCACCATGCTGTAACTTGTTTTATTTTTTAAACTAATCACACATCTTAGAGACCTTTATCAGTCATTAGGGAGCAAGCTTCCTGGATCTTTTATATCACTGCATAATATTCTATTATTAGAGTACAATAATTCAATTTACCAGTTCCCTGTTGTAAACATTTGTTTCTGGTTTTTTCCCCCTATTTTTTCTTATCACAAACAGTGCTGCAATAAGTAATTGTGCATATGCACTGTTTCATATGTGTGCAGGTGTACCTGAGGATAAATTCCCAGAAATGAATTGCTGGGTTACGAGTATCTTGTTGTGGTTTTAGCTTTTGTTTGTTTGTTTGTTTGTTTTTTGGAGACAGGGTCTTGCTCTGTTGCCCAGGCTGGGGTTCAGTGGTATGATCGTGATGCGCTGCAGCCTTAACCTCCGAGGTGAGAGCAATCCTCCCACCTCAGCCTCCCAAGTAGCTGGGACTACAGGCATGTGCCACCACTCCGGGTTAATATTTTCAACATAGCAGAGTTTCGTCATGTTGCCCAAGCTGGTCTTGACCTCCTGGGCTCAAGCAGTCCTCCAACCTCAGCATCCCAAAGTGCTGGGATCACAGGCAGGTGCCACCATGCCTGGCAGGTTGAAAGTATTGTATGAGTTTTCTATTGCTGCATACCAGATTATCACAAACACAGCAGTTTAAAACAACACCCGGCCAGGTGTGGTGGCTCACGCCTGTAATCCAAGCACTTTGGAGGCCAAGGCGGGCGGATCACCTGAGGTCAGGAGTTCAAGACCAGCCTGACCAACATGGTGAAACCCCATCTTAAAAAAAAAAAAACAAAAAACAACACCCATTGATTACCTCACATTCTTACCTGAACTGGGAGCTCAGTTCAGGGCGAAACCAAGGTGGCGGCCAGACATGGTTCCCTTCTGGAAGCTCTGGGGGGAAAATCTGCTTCCAAGGTCACTCTTGTTGGCAGAATTTTGTTCCTTATGGTTGTAGAAATGAGTTTTCTCTGGTTTCTTGCTGGCTTCCAGCAGGGGCCTCCCTGGGCTCCTGAAGGACACTCCCAGTCCTCACCATGCCACTCCCTCCAACATCAAGCCAGGAATGGCCCAATGGATCTTTCTCATGCTTCGAATCTCTGACAAATTTCTCTTGCCAGAGAAAGCTTGCTGCCTTCCAAGGCCTCACCCAATCAGATCAGTCCAACAGGGGCAATCTCCCTATCATTAGGTTAACTGACTTAGAACCTGAGTTAATCTGCAAAATGCCTTTTGCCATAGAATGGAATGCAGTCATTTCATTCACATGCTCATCTTATTCACAGGCCCCAAACACATACAATCGCAGGGGACCACAGAAAAGCACAGGCCAGTGAGGGGCACCTTAGAATTCTGCCTAACACAGGTGTTTTGTAATTTGGGTAGATGTTGCCAGGTTGCCCCCGGTTGGGACTGTGCAGAGGGAATGCTCCTCCTCCAGCGAAAGTGCCTGTGCCGCTTTTCCATGGTGCTGCATAGAGAATGTTATCAAACCTTTGGATTTCTGCCAATCTGATAGGTGAAAAATGGAATCTTAATTGTATTTTAAAATTTTGATTATTGTCTTATGAATAAGGCTGAGCATTTCTTCAAAAGCATAAAAGCCATATATATATATATATATTTTTTTTTTTTTTTTTTTTTTTTTCTTTATGGCTTCTGGTTTTGAGGCATAGAAAGGTCTTTCTAGATCTAAAGTTAATCAGAAACTCTCCTATGTTTTCTTTTTTCTTTTCTTTTTAAAATTTTACTTTAAGTCCTGGGATACATGTGCCGAACATGCAGGGTTGTTACATAGCTATACACGTGCCATGGTGGTTTGCTGCATCCATCAACCCGTCATCTCCACATGCATTAGGTATTTGTCCTAATGCTCTCTCTTCCCTTTCCCCCCACCCCCTGACAGTCCCTGGTGTGTGATGTTCCCCTCCCTGTGTCCATATGTTCTCATTGTTCAGCTCTCAATTATGAGTAAATACATGTGATATTTGGATTTCTGATCCTGTGTTAGTTTGCTGAGGATGATGGTTTTCAACTTCATCCATGTTGCTGCAAAGGGCATGAACTCATTCTTTTTTACGGCTGCATAATATTCCATAGTGACATAGTGACATGTGCCACGGTTTCTTTATCTAGTCTATCATTGATGGGCATTTGGATTGGTTCCAGTCTTTGCTATTGTAAATAGGGCTGCAATAAACATCCATGTGCATGTGTCTTTATAGTAGAATGATTTATAATCCTTTGGGTATATACCCAGTAATGGGATTGCTGAGTCAAATGGTATTCCCAGTTCTATATCCTTCAGGAATCATCACACTGTCTTCCATAATGGTTGAGCTAATTTACATTCCCACCAACAGTGTAAAAGTGGTTCTATTTCTCCATATCCTTGCCAGCATCTGTTGTTTCCAGACTTTTTAATGATTGCCATTCTAACTGGCATGAAACGGTATCTCATTGTGGTTTTGATATGCATTTCTCACCTTGCTGCAACTCCTACCTCCCAGGTTCAAGCGATTCTCCTGCCTCAGCTTCCAGAGCAGCTGGGATTACAGGTGCATGCCACCAAGCCAGGCTAATTTTGGTATTTTTAGTAGAAACGGAGTTTCACCATGTTGGCCAGGCCGTTCTCAAACTCCTGACCTCAAATAATCCGCCCACCTCGGCCTCCCAAAGTGTTGGGATTACAGGTGTGAGCCACCGTGCCTGGCCATTCTCCTATGTTTTCTTCTGGGGCTTTTATAATTCCATTTTTAAAAAATCCACAGTTTCATGGAGGTGGAGGCTTCCCTTGTCATTTTCTCATCGGTGAGTGCAAAGCTGGATCCCAAAAGGCTTGGAGTCCAGGGTAGAGAAATAAGCTGCTGCGGTCGAGTCTGTTCAGTGCAGGCTCTGACCTCCTTCAGGCCTGGCAGGAATACCAGCCAGCAGATCTTCTTCCAGCTTCCTTTTCCCCAGCACTCCTTGTCTTCTAGGCTGGCACAGGGGTCCAGGGTTGATGGGGACCCTAGCTGCCTGCAGAGCTTCCAGTCTGGAGGGTGATACAAGCACATGACCAGACCTGAATCCAAGCCATGAGAGATTCAGAGCCTGGGCTGGGAGCACAGGGGAGGGAGGGGGTGCTGATGAGGGTGGACAGGAGGCTCTAGGGAGGAGGTGGCATCTGAGCTGAGCCTTAAGAATGAGGGGAAATGGAATGGCAGTGATGAGAAAAAGGAGGCACTTCAGTGTACGAAACAGCAGGAGCAAAGCCAGGGAGGTGGGAAATCAGCCAGATCCTGGCCTGGAGAGGGTTTAGTGGACCGTGGGTCCTCAATGATAGAGACACGACATGACTTATCTCTGGGCCCCATCCTCTGTGCCAGAGGCAGCATTGGCCAGAGTTGGACAAATGAAGCAGAAGGGACAGGGGCTTGGAATACTAGGCTGCATCATTTTCTCTTTACTCTGACTGTGAGAAGCAAAGATCTCCATGAAGAAAGGAGCCCTTGGCTGTGCCAGCATTTTACAATCTGGGCACTCTCTGCACACCACTGCCCTCTTATGGCTGATCTAGGAATTCTCTATAACTGGCCTCGGGTGTCAGGTCTAAATCCCAGACTGAAGGTGAGGAGGCTGAGTGAGTCTTAGAGATTAGAAAAGCCATGAAATCCTGGTTGGAGAACATCTGAGTCCAAAAGGCCCTCAGAGACTGTCTCACTTTTTCATTATGTATGAAGAAATCAAGAGGGTACTGCCAGAGAGTGGGGAAGAGAACACTGAATCTGGAGTAAAACGGCTCTCAGCTTGCAGCCTGGCTCTATTTCTTACTAGCTGTAAGGCTCCAGGCAATTTGCCTCACCTCTCTAAGCCACAGTTTCCATCTCTGTCAAATGGAGTCTGCCCTCTGGCCGACTTCTCTTTTCTGGAAATGCCAGGCCAAGTTCCTCAGATCAATTCTATTGAAAACAATTAAAGGCTGGGAGTGGTGGCTCACACCTGTGATCCCAGCACTTTGGGAGACCAAGGTGGGTGGGTCACCTGAGGTCAGAAGTTCAGGAGTTCAAGATCAGCCTGTCCAACACAGGGAAACCCAGTCTCTATTAAAAATACAAAAATTAGCTGGGCGTGGTGGCACGTGCTTGTAATTCCAGCTACTCAGGAGGCCAAAGCACAAGAATCACTTGAACACGGGAGGCGGAAGGTGCAGGGAGCCGAGATCGAGCCACTGCACTCCAACCTGCGTGCCAGAGCAAGACTCAGTCTCAAAAAAAAAAAAAAAAAGAAAGAAAGAAAAGAAAACTACTAAAAACACTGACATATTGGGACAACCGTAGGGTAAGGCATTACCGGAACGAAGCTAAAGGGAAAACAGAAACCTAGACAGATAAACCGTGCAGGAAACTCACTTTTACTCTGAGGACACTTCCTGATTTGGGCCAGTTTGAACTGTTGTTTTGATAACTCCTCTGGGCAAGGGACACAAATAAAAGTCCAGAGCACACGGTGAAAGATCAAATAGAAGACCTTCCTCCAAATTAGTTGGGACCCCAAAGAGCCATACTCTCAGAAGTAAACCAGCTTCAGTATGGACTTATCAGAGGCGTTTGAACCAGAGCAACTCCGTCTTGATTAGGGGCTGGGTAAAATAAGGCTGAGACCTACCAGGCTGCATTCCCAGGATGTTAGGCATTCTTGGTCACAGGGTGAGACAGGAGGTCAGCACGAGACACGGGTCATAAAGACCTTGCTGGTAAAACAGGTTGCAGTAAAGAAGTTGGCCAAAATCCACCAAAACCAACATGGCGATGAGAGTGACCTCTGGTCACGCTCACTGCTCACTATATGATAATTATAATATATTAGCATGCTAAAAGACACTCCCACCAGCACCATGACAGCTTACAAATGCCATAGCAACATCCGAAAGTTACCCTATAGGATCTGAAAAGGGGAGGAACCCTCCACTTTCCCTGGAAATTCATACGTAATCTACCCCTTGTTTAGTGTATAATCAAGAAATAACCATAAAAATGGGCAACCAGAGGTCCATGCCGCTGCTCTACCCAGCCATTCTTTCATTCCTTTACTTTCCTAATAAATTTGCTTTCACTTTATGGACTCACCCTGAATTCTTTCTTGCACGAGATCTAAAAACACTCTCTTGGGATCTGGATTGGGACTCCTTTTGGGTAACAGACTTGTAGCTCTAATTTGTATCTCCTGGGCGGTCGGTAACCTCAAGCCTTGAACTTACATTGAGGTGACCGCAGACTATTTGTGCCAAAGGCTTCTGGAAGAAGCAAATGAAAATCTTCTCTGGAAGGAGGTCCTTCAGTCAGGCTCCAAATTAGTCACACAAAGAAATGTTTAAGTACCATGGTCAGCCCACAGTAAAAGATAATCAGGGCTGGGCGAGGTGGCTCACACCTGTAATCCCAGCACTTTGGGAGGCTGAGGCGGGTGGATCATTTGAGGTCAGGAGTTCGAGACCAGCCTGGCCAACATGGTGAAATCCCATCTCTATTAAAAATACACACAAAAAATTAGCTGGGCATGGTGGCAGGCACCTGTAGTGTCATCTACTCAGGAGGCTTAAGAATTAAAGTAAGACAAAGACATTTTTATACAAAGAAAAGACTGAGAAAGTGCACTGCTAATAGACCTTAATATTGTTACAAGAAATATTAAAAGAAATTCTTCTGGAACCTCCACATCCTGGGTTCAAGCGATTCTCCTGCCTCAACCTCCCGAGTAGCTGGAATTACCAGGCATGTGCTGCCACACCTGGCTAATTTTTGTGTTTTTAGTAGAGACAGAATTTCTGTCTCTACTTACTCTACAGAGCAAGTAAAATGACTTCAGATGAAAGCACAAACTTTACAAAGCCTGGCATGGTGGCACATGCCTGTGATCCCAGCTACCTCTAGGGCTGAGGCAGGAGGATCACTTGAGGCCAGGAACTCAACACCAGCCTAAGCAACACAGCAAGAGCCTGGTCGCTTAAAAAAAATTGTCAGAAGAGAGGGGAATAACTTTTTTTTAAGGCACAAATCTTCTGGGAGTAATACAGGGCACAAAAAAGGACAAATATATGGATATAAAGGAAATAATTAATAAAACAATAGGAATGCCTTATAGAGTTTATAACATGTATAGACGTAAAATACACAATAACAGCACACAGAGTGGAAGGCAAGTAAATGGAGTTGAACAGTTGTAAAGTTCTTGCATTGTTTTTTTTTTTTTTCTTTTAGACAGAGTCTCACTGTCAGCCAGGCTGGAGTGCAGCAGCACGATTTCAGCTCACTTGAACTTCTTCCTCTTAGGTTCAAGTGAGGACATCCAGCTAATTTTCATATTTTTAGTAGAGACAGGGTTTCACCATGTTGGCCAGGCTGGTCTCAAGCTCCTGACCTCAAGTGATATGCCTGCCTTAGCCTCCCAAAGTCCAAAGTACTGGGATTACAGATATGAGCCACCACGCCCAGCCAGTTCTTGCATTGTTTAAATTGTGGGAAACATTAATTTAATATGACAATATATCTATAATAGGTCAAAGATGCATATTTACATATCTAGAGTTAAAACTTTTTGTAAAAATGTATGAATAGAACCTAATAGAGGAAAAACTGAAATAGGGAAAACAACTTGATTATCCAAAAGAAGAAAATAATGAAGGAATAAATGAACAAAGAACAAATGAGACAGAAAAACAAATAGCAAAATGGTAGCTCTAAATTCAACTATATCAGTAATTACATTAAATATACATGATTTAAACAAACTGAAAGATATTGTTACAATGGATTTTTTAAAAACCCCAGTTACATTTATTATTATTCCTGTCTCTTCTGATAATTACGTTTTATTTTTAAAAAACACAATTTTAGCTGGTTGCGGTGGCTCACACTTGTAATTCCAGCACCTTGGGAGGCCGAGACTGGTGGATCACCTGAGGTCAGGAGTTCGAGACCAGCCTGGCTAACATGGTGAAATCCTGTCTCTAAAAAAATAAAAATCCCCCCCAACAATTTTAATGTAGAAACACAGAAAGGTGAAACAAAAAGGTTTTTAAAAACCACTCAAATACTGATTTTTAATAACTTGGTGTTACCACATTAATACCAAAATAGGCTTAAGATGAACAGTATTGCTAGAGGTAAGATGGACATTAAATAATGATAACAGATCTTTCCAACAGGAAAATATAACAATTCTAAACTTATGTGTACCAAATAACACAGCTTTAAAAGATACAAAGTAAGAATTATTGAGACTGAAAGGGAAAATAGATAAATGTGCAGCCACTGCTGAAGATTTTAACACATTTTTTTAAGAAACTCAATCAAACAAAAAATCAGTAAGGAAATGGTTGATTTGAATAAAGTGGTTAGCCAACTTAACTCGATTGACACAATATGGAATATATATGGAAAATACACATAATTTTCAAGTTCATATGAATGATTTACAAAAATTGACTCTATGCTGGGCCATAAAGCAAGTTTCAACAAATTCCAAAGGACTGCAGTTATACAGACTATATTACTAATCACAATTAAACCAGAAAACAATAAAAGAGAGATACTAAAAAATCACTAAATGTTTGGAAATTAAGGAATATACTGCTAACTAATCCACAGTCAATGAAATTAGAGAAATTTCATCCATAAGTCAAAGAGAAATTAGACAAATTAGAAAATGTATTGAATTGAATGAGACAAAATGTATTAAAATGTATGAATACAGCTAAAACAGAGCTTGTAGGGAATTGTTTAGGTTTATATTAGGAAAGAAGAAATACTTAAAAAACTAATGAAAAGGCTAAAACAAAGAATGAATTAAACCCAAAAAACACAGACCAATTAACATAGTCACAGAAATTCTTAAAAAAATATTAGCAAGTTGATTTGGCAACATATAAGAAGGATAAAACATAATGACCAAAGGAGGTTTATCCTAAAAAATATAAGATTGATTTAACATTAAAAAATCAATTATTGTAATTCACTATGTTAACAAAATATAAAAATCAAAAATAGGTCAAAACTCCCGTGCTAATCAGTAGTGGGATCGAGCCTATGAACAGCCACTGCATTCCAGCCTGGGCAACATAGCGAGACCCTATCTCTATTTAAAAAAAAATTTTTTTTAAGAAATAAAATGTTTTTAAAATTAAAAAAAAAAATCAAAAATAACCTCAAGCAAATCCAGGAAAACATTTTTACAAAAATTAACACCCATCCTTCATTTCAAAACAAAAACCAAACAGCACACACACACACACACACACACACACACCCCTTAGTCATCTAGATATAGAAGATAACTTCTTGATAAAAGACATTTATAAAACACCTACAGCTCACATCATACTTAATGGAGAAATATTGAATAGGTTTTTATTAAGATTTTTGCTCTTATCACATCTTTTCAACATTGTACTAGAAAGTTCCAGCCAGTTCCATAAAGCAAGAAAAAGTAAGAAAAGACATAAAGACTGGGTTGGGGGGTGGAGGGAGTGAAACTGTCATTGTTCCATACCACGTGATTGTGTACATGGTGGACCCTGTGGGATCTACCCTCTCCACCTCACCAACACTCCTCAAAATCCTACAAAAATTAAAAGTGAAGCTATCAAGGAGGTCACAGGCTATAAAATCAATATGTGAAAATCCATAGTAAAATCCAATAGTAAATATAGAGTCAATGTTTTGGTTTTTTTTTTTTCCCCAAGAGTTGGAGTTCGTCTCTCAAGAGACAAGTTTAAAAAAACAAATAGGCAAGACATGGATTTGAAAAAATTATTTTCACAATACTTGTGTCTAACAAAGGACTTACATTCAGAGCATAAAGAGCTAAAGCAATTTGGAAAAGACAATGCAATGGGAAATGGACAAAAGACTGTGGTAGGATTACACGGGTGGTCTGCCATAAGCTATGCCTCCCAGTATTCATCCCATGGACGGTGCCTTCCCACCTTGTCTTTGGGCTCGGACACGTGATTTCTCTTGGCCTGTGGAGCATTAGCTGGCATGATGCAAGAAGACAAACTATCGCACATTGGGTATTGTTCTCTTTGAATGCTCCATTTTGGAATCCTGCACCACTGTGTAAAAGTGACCAGGCTACCTTGATGGGTGACCATGAGGAAAGAGGTATACCTGGCCAGCCTCTAGCTGCTTCAGCCATCCCAGCAAAGCCACCAGACGTGTGTGTTAGCCCATCTTTCATGCTAGGCCACTGGAGCCACTGAGCCTACAGATGACCACAGTCAATATCATGTGGAGTACAAAAGACCCACCCAAGTATGGCCAAGTCAGATCGTAGAAGTATGAGCAAATACATGGTTTTGTCTTATGTCACTAATTTTGGTGGTGGTGTGTTACGCAGTAATAGATAATTTAAATAAGATATGGAAAACATTTCACGAAAGAAGATATGCAAATGGCCAGTAAGCACATGAAAAGATGTCCAACATCATTAGTTACTAGGAAACTTCAAATTAAAGAAAGAGCATATCATGCCACTAGAATGGCTAAAATGTTTTCTTAAAAAGGATGCACAGTGCTAAATATTGGTGAAGACTTGGAGCAATTGGAAGTTTTCTGCATTGTTGGTGGGAGTGTAAGTAAGTATACCACTCAGAAAACTGTTCAACAGATTCTTAGTAAGTTAAACATTTATCTGCCTTAGAAACTAGCAGTTCTACTCTTAGGTATTTCCCCAAGGTATCTGGGCTAATTTTTGATCTGGTTTCAGTAACAAATGAATTATAAGAATAAAAAAGATGGAAAGGGAACCGAAGGTAAAACAATATTTAAAGACACATCAAAACAAACAGAAAACAGGCAAAGCAAAGCCATAAGTAAACAAAACCATACTCTCCCCAAAAAAATGCAGCCAGGCATGGTGGTTCATGCCTGTAATCCCAGCACTTTGGGAGGCTGAGGTGGGCAGATTGCTTGAGCCCAGGAGTTTTAGACCAGCCTGATGAAACCTCATCTCTACACAAGCCACAAAAATTAGCCAGGCAGGGTGGCATGCACCTGTAGTCCCAGATACTCAGGAGGCTGAGGTGGGAGGATCACCTGAGCCCCAGAAGGTGGAGGCTGCAGTGATCTGTGACTGTGCCACTGCATTCCAGCCAGGACAACAGAGTGAAACTAAGAAAGAAAGAAAAAAAAAAAAAAAAAAGCCCTAAAAGACACTAATCTTTGGAACTTGAGTGTGAGAAATCAGAATTCCAGGAAATACCAAGAATTCCTAAAAATTACACATTATTCTGTATTTTTCCTAGCAGCTTATGTGTTTTGAAAAGATAATCACTGACCATAATAAGAAATAGTGAACGTTTTTCTGTGACATGGATATACTAAAAATGTCAGAGGTTTTCTGTTTAGTGTCTGGTTTTTATTATGAACTAAAAATGCATGGTTTTTATTTTTTTATTATTTTATTTTAATATACTATGATTCAATGATATATTTCAAGAACATGTAAAAATGATCCCTACTTTATGCAGGCAGTTGATAATAGAAAACATAACAAGAAGGAAACATTAACTCAACGTAAATGCCAAATAAAAGTCATTTCAAAAATGAAACAATAGTATTGCAAATGTTTACTATTTAAAAGTTACTCTTTTATTGAACATCTATCAGAAAAAAAGTTACTCTTACAAAGAACATTTGAAACAAAGTGTTAACTGCCCTATCCAATAGCCTTGATCTTTGTTTTTATTGGCAAGTAATTCTAACATAGGAAATTTTATTTCATTTTGCATTGATGTTGAATTTGTAAGATTGTGTCTAATCACATCTTCAGGTTGAGTATCAGGGTACATGTTGCTTCATATAACTTTCTCTCTCTCTCTTTCTTTCTTTCTTTTTCTTTCTTTTTTTTTTTTTTTTTTTTTTTTTGAGACAGGGTCATGCTCTGTTATCCAGGCTGGAGTACAGTGGAGCAATCACGGCTCACCCCACCTCTGAACTCTCAAGATCAAGCGATGTTCCTGCCTCAGCCTGTTGAGTAGCTGGGATTACAGACATGCACCGCTATGCAGGGCTGATTTTTTATTTTTTGTACAACTGGGGTCTCGCTACGTTGTTCAGGCTTAACTTTCTCTTTTTGAAGGATGAAAATACTTTGCTTTACAAAGAACCATAGCCTACAGCAAATATCCCCACACCGGAAAGTACCAGCTAACATAATTGGGATAGCATTGGAGTAACGCATTGGAATTGGCAATGGACTTACTGAATCAGAGACTTTTCTCCCTTCCACAACTTATTTCTTGAACACTACTCATAGGATTTGAACAAAGCATACTCCTACCATATCTATAAACTTATAAATAGTCCCTTTATTTGCCAAGAATGACTCACCGCTAGCAGCAGACAGGGCCAGCAACACGCTTATAACGCGGGGACAGCTAAAGCAAGATTGATTCTGTCCTGACCTACGCGCCCTGTCCCAGTCCAGGAAGTGTGGACTTCGACCTTTAACACCGAATGCCACTGTTTCTGCTCCAGCCTTTGACACGGCATCAAGGGCTTCCTTCAAACCAGTGGCAGCTCTGTGTTGATTGCTAAGGTTTAATTTTCGCAAGAGAATAAGAATCGTTTTTCCTGCCACCGGAGGCTGGTGTCGCACAAGCTGAGAGGGGAGAGAATTTCAAGGAGGGAGTGGGTCAGCTGTTTGGGGACTGGGAGGAGGCTGTGGGCTGACAGGTCAGTGGCATGGCCGTCTGAGAAAACGTTCTAGGCGGATCTACACGGATCGCTCCACGTTCTTAGCGGGTAGTTGTGTGTTGAGGTGTGGGTTCCACCTCCCTGGCCTCCTGTGTTCCTGGAACCCGCCCAAACCTTTCAGCCTCTCAGGGCCTTTGTGACGCTGCTCCCTCCTCCTGGGGCGTCTTTCCCCGTCCCCGCAACGCTTCAGGTCTCCCCTCCACTGGCATCTCCCGACCACCCTCTCCTGTCGCTCCCTTCTTGTTGCTTCCCGGCACCCGTCGCCATCCGTCGTCCTCTCTGATTCACTTGTGCATGGTCTGTGCCTCCCTCCCGCTCCCCAGCAGGGCGTGCCAGCTATACAGAACGGTGCCCTCTGCTGCCTCATTCCCTGCGGAGACCCAGCACCTAGGATGGCGTCTGGCACACGGTAGGTGTCCAAGAAATATTTACTGAATGAATGAACAACTGAATAGATGGGGTAGGCAAGTGCAGATGAAAGCTTAAAGTGGCCTCTCTGGACCTCTGTCTCCTGGTGTGCCTGATTTGTCGGAGAGATAAGAGCGCCGGTCCTCCCCTTTAAACCAGGCACGGTTAGTCCCAGACCGTGAGAGCAAATCCTACGCGGGTGCAACACCGACAGTGGCCAGTAGGTGGCAGTAAGTCACGGTGGTTGAACCGGGACCAAACCTGGCCCAAACCTGGCCCAACCAGGGCGCAAAATACCTAAGTTTAATGCCCCAAGAGCCAATACTTGCTTATTTTCACCACTTGTAATGCAGTTATTTCTTGAACATAGCACGCGCGCCTCTGCTACTCTGAATGAAGAGCAATGAACCTCTATTTGAATTCATATCCCAGCTCTGCCACTGACTGCTAGATGGCCAGGGTAAATGGCCTCTATAAAGTGGGATCATTACGAGCCCGCAGTGGGTAACGGCTACTGAAGGACGGCAGGCCCTTGCAGGGACCAGCAGGTAGCTGGCCGTAGGTGGAGCCTGGGCCTGCAGGGAGCCCACGGCCACCTCATACTCCAAGCCACCCCCACCTCCCTTGGCTTTTCCCCAAAGCCCTCCACCCATTCTGCTCCTGCACCCACGCAGCTGCATGTGGCTTGGTTCTTATCTCACTGAGAAAAGACAATCAGACGAAAATGCCGCATTCCCACGATACCAAATCTTCCATCAACCAATACCACTCAGGTATCACGGACACACCCACTGAGGGCAACTCCTCCTTCCCTGATGCACAGGGTGCCAAGCCCTTTCACTACCCAGGGTTTTGCCCTGGCAATTCTCATCTTTCTCTTCTGGATTTTTTTTTTTTTTTTGAGACGGAGTCTTGCTCTGTTGCCCAGGCTGGAGTGCAGTGGTGCAATCTCAGCTCACTGCACCTTTTGCCTCCGGGATTCAAGCAATTCTCTTACCTCAGCCTCCCGAGTAGCTGGGACTACAGGTGCCCACCACCACTCCCGGCTATTTTATTTTTTTTTATTTTTTTATTTTATAGAGACAGTGTTTCACCATGTTGGCCAGGCTGGTCTCGAACTCCTAACCTCAGGTGATCCACCTGCCTTGGCCTCCCAAAGTTCTGGGATTACAGGCGTGAGCCACCGTGCCCAGCCTTTTATTTATTTTTATTTATTTTATTTTTAGTAGAGGTGGGGTTTCACCATGTTGGCCAGGCTGGTCTCCAACTCCTGACCTCAAATGATCCACCCACCTCAGCCTCCAAAAGTGCTGGGATTACAGGTGTGAGCCACCGTGCCTGGCCTTTCTTCTGCATCTTAATTATCTTCCCCTCTATGGATCATTCTCATCAACCTAAAAAGCCGTGACCTCTCTCATCTCAGAACAAACCCTCCCTTGACCCTATGTGCCTTCCCTCTAGCTGCACTCCCATGTGTATGATCTCTTTTACAGCACAAGTCTCTGGGAGAGGGGCCCATGCCCCACCCATGCCCACTGGACCCACTGCAGTCCACCGGCCCTCATCACTGAAATCCTCAGGTTAAGATCATCAGTGACCTTCGTTCTTCCTAATTCCATTCTCAGCCCTCAGCTCAACTCTCAGCAGCATTTGAGAGTTAAACGTTCCTTCCTTCTTGCAACATTTCTTCTCTTAGTTTCTGTGACTCTGTCTCTTCTCTATCCCTGGTCACTTCCCAGATGTCTCACTGGCCCAGGGACTGTAAAGTCCACCCAATGCCAATCATTCCCACGTGTGTATCTCTCATCCTGATCTCTCCCTGGAAATCAGCTTCCTGGATCTGGCCCCAGTGGGAGATCTAATAGGCTGCTCAAACTTAACTTGAACTCTTGATTTTCATCCCAGCTAACCTGCTTCCCGCCCCCCCCCCCAGTGTGCCCGTCTGTGTAATGGCAGTTCTGGTCCCAAATCCTGAAGTTGCCCTTGACTCCTCTCTGCGTTACACCCCACATCTGATTCTGCAGCAAATTCTTTAGGTCCAACTTTTAGAATCTGTGTGAACCTGACTGCTCTCACCACCTCCACCACCACGGGCCTACTCCACGCCCCCTTATCTTTGCCGGGAGTGGCATAAGTGGCATAGCCTCCTCCTTGGTCCTGCCACATTCTGTCTCTTTTGCATGCACCACATTTGCCTGCTTAGAATAAAGCTCAAGTCCCGACACCACAAGGCTTGACGGGAGCAGTGGGAACCCTTCTCCCGCCTCATCTCCTTATACCTCCCTCTCATTCACTCTGCTCACCCGCTCAGGCCTCCTTGCTTTTTTTATATTTTCATTATTATTATTATTATTTTTTGGTACAGTCTCCATTCTAGCCTTTGAACTTGCTGTTTCAATGCCTATAACTCTGACCCAGCCAACCGCACAGCCCCTCCCTCTTCCCTTCAAGTCTCTGCTCCTGAGAAGCCTCTCCGACTCCTCCACCTAAAGTAGCCCTGCCCTCTACCATTCACTATCCCCTCATCCTGTTTCATTTCTCTTCACAGCACTGACACTTCCACTTCATTTCATCATTTCTTTATGTGTTTGTTTTTTTATGCCATCTTCTCCCATCTGGAAGGTAAGTTGCACACATGTGTGTTCTCACCCATCTTGTTCACCATGTTTCACCTGTGTCTGCAACAGTGCCAGGAAGACTAGGACCTCACAGTTTTATTAAGTAGATGGATGAATAGATGCATGGATGGATGGATGGATGAATAGATGCATGGATGCATGGATGCATGGATGGATGGATGGATAGATGCATGAATGGATAAATGGATGGATGGATGATGGATGGATGCATGGATGAATGAATGGATGGATGTATGGATGGATAAATGGATGCATGGATAGATGAATAGATGGACGGATGGATGGATGCATGGATGGATAAGTGGATACATGGATGGATGGATGGATGGATGCATGGATGGATGGGTGCATGCACAGATGAATGGATGGATGGATGATGCATGAATGCATGGATGAATGAATGGATGGATGGATGGATGGATAAATGGATGCATGGATACATGGATGAATGAATGGATGGATGCATGGATGGATGGATGGATGACGCATGGATGAATGGATGGATGGGTGATGCATGGATACATGGATGAATGAATGGATGGATGTATGGATGGATAAATGGATGCATGGATAGATGAATAGATGGATGAATGGATGGATGAATGGATGATTAAATGCATGCATGGATGAATGGTTGGATAAATATATGGATGAATGGATGGATCCATGGATGGATGCATGCATAGATGGATGGAAGGATGGATGAATGGATGGATGGTTGGATGGATAGATGGATGAAGGATGGACCCATGGATGGATGCATGCATAAATGGATGGATGGATGATGGATGGATGAATGCATGGATGGATGGATGCGTGGATGGATAAATGGATGCATGGATGGATGGACATCCACAATCTCACAAGACAGTACCCATAGGGCAAACAAAACACACTAGAATCTCTTGCATTTGAATAAAACATTGATTTCCCTAAAGTCCACTCATATCTGTACTTCCAAACACTTCTGAGGGGATAAGGGTGGACATTTCCACCTCTAATTTGCAAGCTCTGGGAGGAGACAGATGAGTAACACATTGACCTGAGGGCCCCTCTGGCTTCCATGGGTGCCATCTGCAGTTCACCCCTGCTCCTAAGATGTCTGAGGGAGAAGTTGTTCAGCCCAAGGGTGCTGGAAGATTCCTTCTCGCCTTGACTGAGCTGAGGAGGCGGCAGCAATATTGGTGGGGCTAACTCTAGCAGGTGGGGAGGATTGTTTGCAGAGGCTGTAGTTCAGAGCACTCGCTCAGCAGGTGAAGTTTATAAAGGGGACAGGATGGAGGTGGTCTTGACCTCCAGAGCCCACTGCCCTCCCCACACTGCAGGGATGTGGCTGGTCAATCTATTGTGCATCTACCCTCCTCTGTGTCAATGTCCATTCTTGTAGGACACGTTTTCTTTCTGAGCTCAGAGATCCCCAAATACTGGTTTTGAAGTTTTAAAGTGCCTGGGAGACACGCAGTAGCATCTGCTCTATTTTAGGGTTATCTGGATCCATACTTCATTCATCTACCTTCCAACCTGGGGGCTTCTCAAGGCCAAGGTGAGTTCTGAGGCACACCCTGTGCCTGGCCCATTGGCTATGGCCAGATGCTGTGTGTGCTCTCTGAGGACAGCCAGACCAGGGGGCAGGGGCAGCCTCTGAGGGTCAGGCCAGGATCAGGGCCAGCTAGAGGCAGGTCCCTGGACTGATGTTCAGCAAGGATTTGCATTATCTGCATTAACCCTCCCAACAACCCTGCGAGGGAGATACTCACACCATCCTCACTTCATAGGTGGAGAAACTGAGGCTCTGACCACACTGCTGGTATGTGGCAGAGCCTGGACTGATTCCAGATCTATCTGACTCCAAGAGCCAGAACTCTCACCACTACAGCAGGCACCTATAATTCATCCAACCCTTTTCTAGAGCAATGCAGGGGCCACTAATCGAATGAAATGAAAGATGAAGGAATTTGCAGGTATAGCCTACAGGCGCTTGTTGGCATACTTCAAGTGTTTCAGCCCTACCCCAACCTACTCTAGAGGGTTAGGGGCAGGGAGGGTGGGGTGGGTTGCTCAGAGCAGCCAGCCTGGGCTTCAGGGCCACTTGGGGAGAAAAATGAATCTTAAAAGTTGCCTCATCGGTTCAGAAGCACCCAGACCTTTGCTTCCTTCATGTTACTCTCCCCTCCCATTGCTTCCAATTTTCCCCAGGTGGGTGCGCCAAGGTGTCCAGAGCCCCTCCATTTCAGCAGTGTTCCGGGGCTAACATGCTGTCCCCAGGAGGCACCTGTGAAAAGCTGGTGCCAGTCATGGGGTGGTATAGAGCCCTTTCTACCACTTTGAGTGGCAAATCCTAGGTGGACAGAAAGCGGATGCTGGGGAGGGGATGTGAGGGAGGCCGAGCTGCTGGGGAAGGGACACCCAAGGAGGAAATTGGGAAGCCATTTTCAAGTGGTCAGAGCCAAATGGGGGCTTGAGGGGGACAGGGGCTGCCTGATTCTGCCCCAGCAAAAATATCTACTCATCAGAGCTGTCAGAGCTACCCAGGTACTCTTGGACTTACCTGGGGAGGGGCTGTGACGGGTCAACCCCTTAGGCAGAGGTCAGTATCAGCCAGACACACTAGGCTCTGCTGGGGCCAAAGTGAATATTCCTAGGCTGGGGACCCTGAAGCTCAGCCACCTGCTCCCCTTGCCAAGCTCAGATCCTGGTAAGAGTCCCAAGGTGCCCTCTCTCCCATCTTCCTGCCCCAGACACCGGAGCTGGGGGCCCATGGTGTGGTAGACAATGACAGGCAGGAAGCCATTGAAGCTGGAGCTCATGGAGGACATGTAGGCACCCACAGAGGGGAAGACCAGATGTGGGAAGTCAAAAAATTCCTTTTTAAAGTTTCCTTTCTTGTTAAATTGTAAGTATGCTAATAACTCTTTGTTAAGCCCTATCCTACGTAGCTGTTAAACATGCTTACAGGCACGTAGGACATTCTATTCCCTTGTCCTTTAACCAAGATATCTGTGCTGGACGTGCTCACAGGCATGTCCCAGCTCTCTATTGCTTTTACCTGTTTAGAAAAGTTTTAAGTGTTAGCCAGTCAGGTTTTAGTTTAGATTGTGAGGTCTGACTCCAGCCAACGGAGATCAGACACAGCAGTAAGGATGACCCCAAATGCGTAAGGAATACATTTGCATATATTCCCTTTATTCTTTGTGCTTTCATGGCATGATGGCTAGTGAGAGTACCCTTCCTGCAGTCCAGGAAGTAAAAATTGCGTTGCTAAAAGATCCTTTGTCTCAGTGCTAATTTTTATTTGTGGCACCAAGCATCTATTTCCATCATCTATATCCAATTTCAGACAGTGGTCTCTGTTCAGCTCAGGTGGCCATACTTCTTTCAACAAGAGCCTGTCACAGGCGTTGCACATGGGCCATAGAGGGTCAAGGAAAGAGAGGTGGCTCAGAGCAGAATTCCTGTGGAGCCCCACTCCCTGGGCACACGTGGGGAAGCAGCAGTGAGAATGCCATGATTCAACGTAGTAACCAACTATCGAGTGGCTACTACATGCCAGGCACAGTTCTTGGCATTTGGGATATGCACGGAACTAAGCAAAGACCCTGCCCTCATGGAGCTTATATTCTAGGGACACAGTCCAGCCCCACCAGTCCACAAATGCAGACGCACAAGGGATCTCAGTTTTCCCATCTATAAAATGGGAAGATTTTATTCGATAATCACTCAGAACACTAGGTCTCAAAGTTAGCTGCACACTGGAATCACTCAGGGAGTTTTAACAAAGGATGGATACAGGGTCTCAACCCCTGAGAAATTCTGACTTAAATGGTCTGGGGCATGGCCTGGGCATTGTGGGGGCTTTCAGAGCTTCCCAGGTGATTCTAGTGTGAAGCAGTCTGAGAACCTCTGCTTTCAGTCTCCCGCATCTCCAACATTCAAGGATTCTGGAAACACAAACACATACATGGTGTGTACAGAGAGATGCATGTGGAAGCATCCACAGCCAAACAGGCATGTGCACAGCCTCACAGCTCCACCGACCCGTACACCCCGCTACCTGCACAGGCATGAACCGACGGCCCACACATAGAGGAGCATGTGCGACCCGCCACCACGGGTCACTGTACCTACTCGGCAGGGATCATTGTACCTGTGCAGGCATGAATCATTAGTTGGGCGTGGTGGCGGACACCTGTGCACCTCTGTGCACGTGAAATGCTTCTTCTCTCTACTTGGCAGCATAGATCATCTGAGAGCTTTTGCCTCTCCCTGACTCTCAGGACAGGGATCTCAGAGTCTAGGAGGTGCTGGGGCCACACAAGGGCCCCCTTCCCTTCACTAGGAGGGGTATCCTGGAGACAGGCTTCCTGGGGACAACGCGGAAGGTGCCATAGTGGCCCTCGCTGAGGTTGTACACCAGCTTTTGATGGCCCCCTGGGAGCAGAAAGAGGGCAGGACTGACTTATGGCTGGCCGGGTCTCACCACTGACCCTTAACCCTCTGGTCCTTGAGAGAGGCCCAGAATCTCTGCCTCACACTGGATAACTCCTGTTACCTGCTCCCTTGTCAGAGCAGTAATAATAATAATAATACATGAGGAGCTCTAATGCAGGCATCCTTCAAAGCTCTTCATGTGAATGAATT
The DNA here is from genome assembly GCA_004027835.1 of Alouatta palliata. Taxonomy (NCBI): domain Eukaryota; kingdom Metazoa; phylum Chordata; class Mammalia; order Primates; family Atelidae; genus Alouatta; species Alouatta palliata. The sequence goes on along the minus strand of PVKV010005678.1, from coordinate 51,887 downwards.
TATGTAATCCTCTGAAGTATTCTCTGAATGGGTACAATGATCCTGCTTTACAGTTTATCACAAACCTGCCCAGCCTGCTTACCCTGCCTTGCCCAATCCTTCCCTCAAAACCCACAATAAGGCCAAGTGTAGTGGCTCATGCCTCTAATCCCAGCACTTTGGGAGGCCGAGGTGAGAGGATCACCTGAGGTCAGGAGTTCGAGACCAGCCTGACCAACATGGTGAAACCCCGTCTCTACTAAAACTGCAGAAATTAGTTGGTCATGGTGGCTGGCACCTGTAATCTCAGCTACTCAGGAGGCTGAGGCAAGAAAATTGCTTGAACCCGGGAGGTGGAGATTCCAGTGAGCCAAGTTCACGCCACTGAGCTCCAGCCTGGGCGACAGAGTGAGACTTCATCTCAAAAAAACAAACCAAACCAAAACAAAAAACCCACAGTGAAGCTGTTGCCCACACGTTCCCCTCTCCTCCTGCCTCCTGAAGGACCTGGTGCTTCCCCACGTGGTCCTGCGTGGCATGCCATGCCTCCTGTTTCTAGGGAACTGTAAGTATAAACTTGTTCCTTCATGAAAATCATTTCTGTGTCTGCGTGTCTTACCATACTTGATTAAAGCAAGTGTTGAGTCCATTTTAAAACAGTGCCCAACTCTGTCAAGCAGTGTCCTGCCATGATTCTCACCTCCCTCCCTCTAAACGCTGTGCCTCTATTGATGTTGCTGAAGTGTGTGTGTTGGCTTTCTCCCTAGTTCCATCATACTCCAGAAGCATACTGAGCTCATGGTCCCTTAGGACCCCTACATCCTTTGGACATGACATACTACCAAGTCAGTTTCTTCACAACCACTCTTAGTCGGGCCTCAGAACATTGAATCTCAACTTGGGATTTTACACTGATTTCTGTTAGCATTCAGAGCATTTCGGCTACCACTTAGATGCCCAGATTGTTCTGAATATTGAGTTTTCTCCCCCGCTGTCTTGCCCCACCAACTCCTCCCTGGCATTGGTCCTCCCTTCCCCTCCCCTCTCTCCCATCTGCTGTCACCGAGCCTCTCTCCTGCATCCCAACCCAAGTCATCCCGAATCAGCGCTGGATGGAGTCAGTCATGTCAGCCCTGAGGCTGAGAGCTCAGCTCGGCTTGGTATGTGGTACAAACACAAGTTCACCAGAGTTTGAGTCAGATGGCCCTGGGCCAGCCATGCTGCTGACTAGCTGTGCTGCCTCGGACAAGTCACTTCCACTCTCTGAACCTCAATATCTTCAGCTGTTAAATGCAGATGACCCTAAACCACTTCACAGGATTGCTGAGCAGAAATGCGAGGAGATACGTACTTCACACACAACTGATGCTTTATAATTGGCAGCTCTTGTGGGGGTGGACGTAAAAGTAATAAGGCCTGGCGCGGTGGCTCACATCTGCAATTCCAGCATTTTGGGAGGCCGAGGCAGGTGGATTGCTTGAGGTCAGGAGTTCAAGACCAGCCTGGCCAACATGGTGAAACTCTGTCCCTACTAAAAGTACAAAAATTAACTGGGTGTGGTGGCACGCACCTGTAGTCCCAGTTACTCGGGAGGCTGAGGCAGGAGAATCGCTTGAACCCAGGAGGCAGAATTGCAGTGAGCCGAGATTGTGCCACTGCATGCCAGCCTGACAACAGAGTGAGACTTCATCTCAAAAAAAAAAAATTGGTTATATGATCACAACTTCTGAGGTCCCAGCAAGAGTCCTAGCATCTAGCAGCTCTACCACGAGGACAGGCCCCTAAAACTAATCCCAGCAAGCACTTGTAAGGTCTTCTCATTCCCAGGTGAAACCTACCTTCCCAAATAGTCCAACCAGCCAAATCATCAGTTCCCAGGGATATTTGCATCACCTGTGGAAAACATCGCATCCTTATACACCAGATGTTCTTGACAGCTCATCCCATCTTTCCCCCGCTGCTCAAAAGCTGCTATACCAGAGGACAACCTTGGCAACTGCTGAGCTCCTTTTCGTTGTCAAGTAGATATAATATCACTGCCAGCAAAACAGCACAAAAAGTGTCTCTTCACAGTATCACTATGAATTGGGACCACGCCAGGAAAATCAGCTTGCCTAGATGAGGACTCCTCTTCTGGGGTCACCAGGATTTGAAGGAGATACTCTGATCTGTGCCACTGGTAAGCGACTCACACTTTTACACCCTGAACTGGTTCTGGAAACTGAGGTGTCTTCTTTGTAAGTGAAGAATATAGAACATAATTTTGAAGAACTGCACAGTGGTGTGGGCCATAAGCATACTTTAATGGACTGAAAGAAAAATTAGACTGGGCGCGGTGCTAACGCCTGTAATCCCCGCACTTTGGGAGGCCAAGGCAGGCAGATCACTTGAGGTCAGGTGTTGGAGACCAACCATGGCCAACATGGTGAAACCCCGTCTCTACTAAAATTACAAAATTAGCCAGGCATGGTGGTGTATGCCTGTAATCCCAGCTACTCGGGAGGCTGAAGCAGGAGAATCACTTGCACTTGGGAGGTGGAAGTTGTAGTGAGCTGAGATCATGCCACTGACTCCAGCCTGGGCGACAGAGTAAGACTCCGTCTCAAAAAAAAAAAAGACAATCTTGGTGAAGGATTGTTGTTGTTCTTTTTTTTTTGAGACACAGTCTCACTCTGTTGCCCAGGCTGGAGTGCAGTGGTACAATCTTGGCTCACTGCAACCTCTGCCTCCCAGCTTCAAGCAATTCTCATGCCTCAGCCTCCTGAGTAGCTGGGACTACAGGGGCACGCCACCATGCCCAGCTAATTTTTTGTATTTTAGTAGAGACGGGGTTTCACCATGTTGCCCAGGGTGGTCTCGAACTCCTGAGCTCAGGGTATTCACCCGCCACGGCCTCCCAAAGTGTTGGGATTACAGGCGTGAGCCACCGTGCCTAGCCCATGATTTTTCATTTCATATTTCTATTTGCTAGTGTTGGTCAGTGTTCTGCTGGCTTATATTATTACCTTTTTCTGTTTCCTTACTCTGTTTTATTCTGAGGGGTCCAAGAAATCTCTCTCCTGACTCCTTGTCAGAATCAGAAAATGAGAAAGAAGAAAACATTCACTACCTAAATGATAGTCTGGGGAACAGTGGGATTCCTTTGAAGAAGAGGACCCCATGGTACCCAACTTATTACCTCTTGAAAGTCTGGCCTGTCAGGTTGCCTTTTAAAATATTCTACAACTTGGAAACCTTTAAATCCTAATTCTTGGTTATCTCACGCTAAACTCTTGCATCCGAGCACACCAGTCCACATACTTCACGAGATAGGGCTAAGATTTTCCCATTGTTCCCACTGTGTCCCCAAACTAGAACCAGTTCCCGAATGCCCCCTTCTGGCCTCTTGTGGATTCCCACCTTTTCCAAACCCCCTTGCAGGTCCCAGCCGGCCCTCTAGAGATCGTGCCACCCTAAATGGAGAACCGCAATTTGCCACCAAACAGCTAAGCTGAACTTTGTATAGAGCCACCCCCATACCTGAATACTTAAAACAGATCTCGAATTCATGTGTTTCTGGGTGTTGCTGTGGCTGGCTGACTAAAACAGTTAAGGAAACAACTCGAACTGAAGCCATCAATGCTACTCATTCTTACACTGACTTCCAAAAGGCAGTTCGCGAACTCCTAACTGCATCACTATAAAGATCTACCATTTGCAGCCGGGCGTGGTGGCTCACACCTGTAGTCTCAGCACTTTGGGAGTTTGAGGTGGGCAGATCACTTGAGATCAGGAGTTTGAGACAAGCTGGTCAACATGGCAAAACCCCACCTCTACTAAAAATACAAAAAATTACCTAGGCGCGGTGGCACACGCCTGTAATCCCAGCTACTCCGGAGGCTGAGGCAGGAGAATCGCTTGAACCCAGGAGGCAGAGGTTGCAGCAAGTCGAGATCACATCACTGCACTCCAGGCTGAGCAACAGGGGATATCTCCATCTCAAAAATAAAATAACAAAAAAATAAAGATCTACCATTTGCTCTGATATCTCTGATGTTGCTAACTGAGAAAGGGGCACAAAGTTAGTCATTACACAGGCCACTAATGCCTTCTCAATCAAATTATCCTATGCCCTGGCAAGCCAAAGTATGACCAAGTGCTGAATATACCCCCAAGGGTCCTATAACTCAACTGTTGAAAATGTGTCTTATGAGAATACCTTTTGACAAATCCTGTGGATAAAATGATGTCAGTGAAGAATTAGTCAAGGGATCATCTTACAAAAGATAGTTGAATATTTTCCACACTCAGTTCTCACTCTCCCCATCCCAACTTTATCTGCCTATCTTAATGGCTTTAATGAAACATCTGATTATTAATGGGGGAAAAAAGTAGACCACCACCTCTTTTTTTATCTGACCTTTAGAATAGCCATTGTTAAAAGCAAGAAGTTGGCTACCCAAAATAATACAATTCTGAGCACACTCTGACATGCATTTCCGTGGACGTACTTGAATTAAATTGAATAAATACACAAAGGAAAATGGCAGAAATATGAATTTCTTTCCCAGCTTTTATGTAGATGTGCCTGTGTATGACACTTTGTAGAGTTCTTTTCTTTTTTTCTCTTTCTTCCTTTTCTTCTTTCTTTCTTTTTTTTTTTGAAGAAATGCAGTTTTAAACCTAGCCTACAGTACTCCAAACATATTACGGTACCTACAATTACAGCATGAACAGTCTATATCAGAGTCTCACACCAGGCTGTCTCTAGCTAAATCAGCCTATAACATCATCCCTTGGGATTAAAAAACACCTGTTCTGTAGGAAGTATGTTTCCTGAATCTTGGCACTCAGACTTTTGTCAAGAGTAAATAAAATACATGTCTTTTTCTTTCTTTCTTTCTTTCTTTCTTCTTTCTTTCTTTCTTTCTTTCTTCTTTCTTTTCTTTCTTTCTTCTTTCTTTTTCTTTCTTCTTTCTTTCTTTCTTCTTTCTCTTTCTCTCTCTTTCTTCTTTCTTTTTCTTTCTTTCTTTCTTCTTTATTTCTTCTTTCTTTCTCTTTCTCTCTTTCTTTTTCTTTATTTCTTCTTTTTTCTTTCTTCTTTCTCTTTCTCTCTTTCTTTCTTTCTTCTTTCTCCTTCCCTCCTTCCTTTTATTTATTTTTTTTTGACGAAGTCTTGCTCTGTCACCTAGGCTGGAGTGCAGTGGTGTGATCTTGGCTCACAGCAACCTCCGCCTCCCAGGTTCAAGCAATTCTCCTGCCTCAGCCTCCCAAGTAGCTGGGTTTACAGGCACGTGCGACCATACCCAGCTACTTTTTGTATTTTTAGTAGAGATGGGGTTTCACCATCAAGTGATCTGCCTGCCTTGGCATTCCAGAGTGCTGGAATTGCAGGTGTGAGCCACCACACCTGGCAATAAAATATATTTCAAAAGATGAATGGGAAAGGATTAAGAGATCATTTATGCTTTCAGTATTAACCGCTAAGAGATTAAAATTTTCATCTGTATAACATTTCCTGGAGCAAAAGTTCATATACTTTCCACATCCGTTGCAAACTTTTCAGGAACCTTCTAATTTTAAAGAATCTTCTCATTAGAAAATCTCAGCTTAATGCAATCTGAAGTTAAGAGTTTTAGCAGCATTGTTTTTCTAAGTAGATTTAGCTTTAGATTTTCTTCTCGCCAAACAAGGAAGAGTATGTGCCCTTGTAAATGACTTTTTCTTTGTTAATTTAAATAAGTAAAAACATAGAAATCAATATACGTAAAATAAATACATGAGACTATCAAACCTTTTCATATACTCTACAAAAAAACCTCATGAAGGTATAGATAAATGAAATAAAAGAAATAAATAAAAGTTCAACCCTGAGATTTTTTTTATTTTGTAGATTCAGCAGACATGAATTGAATTATATAAAAAGAAACTCTCAATTCCTGTATGTATCTCGAGGAGTACCAAACAGTTCACAGACTAGCAGTGTCCTGAATTATAGTGTCATTTTATTAATTATTATTGTCACAATTTCCCTAAAATCCAAGGATTAGAAGAGGCTTTGTGTATAAGTTTTCTATTTTCTGTTGTAACAAATTACCACAAATTTAGTGGCTTAACACAACAGAAATTTATTATTTTGGGGGTTACAAGTGAGAAGACTGATGGGGTCTCACTGGGCTAAAATCGAGGTGTTGGCAGAGCCGTGTTCCTTTCTGATATACCACATTTTCCTTATCCATTCATCTGTCAATAGACACTAGGTTGCTTCCATATCGTGGCTATTGTGAATAATGCTGCAGTGAACACGGGAATGTAGAGATCTCTTCAAGACACTGATTTCATGTCCTTAAGACATACACAGTAGTGGAATATCTGGATCACATGGTAGGCCTATTTTAAATTTTTCGAGCCACTTCCACACTACTTTCCAACCTGGCCGCACCAATTTACATTCCCATCAACAGTACACAAGAGTTCTCTCTTCTCTATCCTCACCGACACTTGTTATCTCTTGTCTTTTTGGTAATAGTCATCCTAACAGATGTGAAGGTGTATCTTGATCACCTTCTTATATACCTATTGGCTCCCTGTATGTCGTATTTGGAAAAATGTCTATTGAGGACATTTGCCCACTTTAAAAATCAGATTTTTTTTCTATTGAGTTGTGTAAGTTTTGAATATATTTTGGATACTAACCCCTTATCAGGTATGTGGTTTACGAAGATGTTCCCTCATTGCATATGTGACCTTTTAATTTTCTTACATTGTTTCTTTTGCCATGCAGAAGGTTTTCTGTTTGGTGTAGTCCCACTTGTTTCTTTTCACTTTTGTTACTTGTACTTTTGGTGTCATATTCTAAAAATCATTGCCAAGAGTAATGTCAAGGAAATTTTTCCCTATGTTTTCTTCTACAAGTTTCACAGTTGCAGCCTGACACTTAGGTCCTTAATCCATTCTGAGTCAATTTTTGTGAGTGGCATAAGATAGGGGTCTATTTTCATTCTTTTGTGTGTGGATATCCAGTTTTCTCAACAGCATTTATTGGATAAACCATGTTTTCCCCTTTGTGTATTCTTGCCACCCTTGTCAAATATTAGTTGATCATACATGCATGGGTTTCTTTCTGCTTCTGATTCTGTTCCATTGGTCTATGTGTCTATTTTTATGCCAGTACCATCCAGTTTTTACTACCATAGCTTTGTAATATAGTTTGAAATCACAAAGTGTAATGCCTCCAACTTTGTTCTTTCTGAAGAGTGCTTTGGCAATTCAGGATCTTTTGTGGTTCCATATGAATTTTAGAATTTTTTTCTATTTCTGTGAAAAATGCCACTATGATTTTGGTTGAGATTGCACTGAATCTTTACATCCCTTTGGGTAGTATGGCCATTTTAACAATATTAATTCCTCCAATCCATGAACACAGAATATCTTTCCATTTATTTGTGTCTTCTTTCATTTCTTTCATCAATGTTTTATAGTTTTCAGTGTACAGATCTTTCACCTCCTTGGTTAAAAATTTTGCACTTAAAATGGGTGAAACAGCCAGGCACGATGGCTCACTCCTGTAATCCCAGCACTTTGGGAAGCTGAGGCAGGTGGATTGCCTGAGTTCAGGAGTCCGAGACCAGCCTGGACAACACGGTGAAACCCCATCTCTACTAAAATACAAAAAAAAAAAGGGCTAAACGAGTGTTCATTTAAAGAGATGCCACCGTATTACTAACCTACAAAGTGGATCTATGTGGCTCAGCCCAGCCCTGAGTGAAGCAGATGTCTGAATCTGAATTAAATCCAGAAATCTAGAAAGTTACTTTTCTTCTCTAAACCTCAGGATTCTCATCTGTAGAAGGTATGAAACTAAGTACCTGCCAGGTAAATTCTTAAATACATAGACTCTTAGATTGCCAGAACTTTCAACCAAAGCATTTTAGACCTGAAAGGATGCCTGATATAACTTCCCCGTTTCCTACTGTAGAAATCCCCTTTTCAACTTCCCAAGTAGACAGCCATCCCAATGGCTCACTTGCATACCATCTGGAACAAGGAACTCACCCTACCTCCTGAGACCAGCGAGCTCTGCTCTTAGACAGCTCTGACCGACGGCAAGGTCTTTCTTTAGGGGCAAACTCTGTATCTTCCTGACTGCCACTTATGGATCCTATTCCTTTCCTTTCAGGCCCCACAGAACCCCTTCAGTGACCTGAGGATTATACCAATATGTTCTTGAGAATGTCCTTTTCTGGGTCAAAAACCCTCCCACTCTGATTTTTGTCTAGTCCAATCCCCTGGTTTTCCCAATGCAGAAGAAAAGACCCAGAGAGATTTCCTACGTGTAACACAGTGAGTTGGTGGCCTAGCCCAAGTCCCTACCCAGAGCTCCCATGATAGACAGCAGAACATGGGTCTCCAGAGTCAGCCCCAATTCTTCCCTGGGGCTCTGACTAATATCCATGTGTTAGCTCCTGGCTTGGGGATGAGCGCAGGATTTATCCAAGAGGCATCTCCCCAAGCACAGCACCAGCCCTGAGGACACCTCACCAGGCAGAGCCTCCACTTCCCTGAGCCTGCCTTGTAGGGCTGTGTCCTGAGGCATGGCTGGAATGAGTCACCAATAGCCAACAATTATTCCAGGTACACAACACGATGTTCTCATACACCTATATATTGTGAAACAATTACCACTGTAAAGTTAGTTAACATATCCATCACCTCACATGCTTAGCTTTTGTTGTGCACGGTAAGAACATTTCAACTCTACTCTCTTAGCAAATTTCAAGTGTACAATACAGTGTTGTTAACCATAGTTGCTGAGCTATACATCGACTCTTTATGGCTTATCCTGTATAGCTGAAAGAGTGTGCCCTTTGATCAATATCTCCCCATTTCCCCTACTCCCACCATTCTACTCTTGCTTCTATGAGTTCGGCTTTGTTTAGATTCCACATATATGATCATGCAAAATCCGTCTGTCAGAGAAAGAAAAATCTGAAAGAAAAAGTTTTGAATGCTGCCCAAGATAGTTGCAGGTTGGACATGCAAGTAATAGAAACTAAGCCTGTAAACTAAAACTGAAGTCTCGCCTGCAAGGCTGGCGTCTGTTACATACTTCCCTGGCATTACTGGCTATAACCTTGAAGCACAGAAGCAGTATAGAATCAAATATTCTTCTCCAGATCTTAAGACATCTATGTAATCATTAACTTTTTACCCTATATACGTTAACTGCACCTTTGCTTTATTTTATGTTTAATGTCACCAAACACCAATCAGAATTCTAAGAACACCACCTTTGCTTTACTGCCCCTTCTCCCATTTTCGGTATAGCAAAACATATAAATCCTGTGCCGCATGGAATCCACCGCAGGATGCATTCTCCATTTTACTGAGTCTGTGTTCCCGGGCTATAGTGCTAAAATTTGTCTCAGAATAAAATTAACTATGATTTAAGTTTATAGTGCCTGTTCTTTTACCTTTCGGGTCAACAGATAGCACAGATGGCAGAATTCCAGCAGGATCCATGGACACCCAGAGCTATTCTTGGCGCTTGGTGCTTGGTATCAGCACAAACTCACTGCATTCAAACGAACTCCAGAGGAGCCACAGGGTGCACGGCGTGAGTTACCTGGAATCCAGAGCTCCCTCTCTTCGGTAGAGGTCCAGATCCACTTTATTCAGAGCTGTTTCCAGGACCATGAAAAGGAGAAGTAAAAAAATTTTTTTTTGAATGAAGTCTCACTCTCTTGCCCAGGCTGAAGTGCAGTGGCACAATCTCGGCTCACTGCAACCTCCACCTCCCGGATTCAAGCAATTCTCCTGCCTCAGCCTCTGGAGTAGCTGGAACTACAGGCATGTGACACCATGCTTGGCTAATTTTTGTGTTTTTAGTGGAGATGGGGTTTTCACTATGTTGGCCATGCTGTTCTTGAACTCCTGACCTCGTGATCCGCCTGCCTCGGCCTCCCAAAGTGTTGGGATTACAGGCGTGAGCCATTGCGCCCGGCCCGAAGAAGTAAATTCTGAGTTTACTAGATTCTTCCTATGTTTGTTATTGCTTGTTATTCTCAACTGGTAGGAAGAAAGGAAAAGGTCCACCAAGCATTGCCATGGTTAGAGCTGTGGTTTCTTTGATCAGCTAAGTGTTTCTCTTTTCAAAAGCTCTTTTGTCTGCAGCAACCCTTTACATTCTATGTGAGGGCAATTGAGATGGATTTGCTCCCTCCAGCCCAAATCTCAAGTATTCTTAGGCGACTAAGAACCTAGGGGAGGTGTTGGAAGAGATCGCTCGTGACTTGCAGCAGTCCCAAAGGGCATCACCATCAACAGAACACTCAAATTGCAATGGTTCCTCTGGGAACCTCTCATAAAGGTTAGTCACCTAGTGTTTGGAATACCACACTGCTTCAGCAGGAGACCTTCTCCAGAGACATGCAAGAGCGCAGACCACCCGAGGGGTAACAGCCTGAGGAGTGCAGCTCATACCCGGCACCCTTTTATTTTTGAGACAGGATCTCACTCTGTCACTCAGGCTGGAGTGCAGTGGTGGGATCATGGCTCACTCCAGGCTCAACTTCCTGGGCTCATGTGATCCTTCCACCTCAGCCTCCTGAGTAGCTGGAACTATAGGCACACACCACCGTGCCTGGCTCATTTCTTTTTTCTTTTTTGTAGAGATGGGGTCTTTTCATATGTCTTCTTTCAGACTGGCCTTGAATTTCCAGGCTCAAGCAGTTCTCTCGACTCAGCCTCAGGATGTGTCGGGATTACAGGCATGAGCCACTGCATCCCAGCCCGTAGCATGCTTTTGACCCTGGATACACCCTTAGTTTAGCGCAGACAAGGGAGAAATGGGAAGAAACAAGGAAAACAAGACAAGTAAAGTTGAGGCTATTGACAGCGGGTCACCACCTTCCAAGACACCAGCTGGATTTATATGACTAAAAGTTATGGTGCCTTATTTTGTAAATTTTTGACTCATTAGACAAACATCACTAAAAATGAAATTAGCTTAACTTGACTGAGATGAGGTTCATTCAAGATTCTGAAGTTGGTTTATTTATATGCACAGTTGGAAGGAACCAGCTCAAAAATTGAACAGAAAGAATGAGCTATTTATTTCAAATGGGATTTAGATGCTTTTAAAAGAGGAAATGATCGCTTCTTGGCCTTTTGGCTAAGATCAAGTGTGAAAGAGGAAATGATAAAATTACTTCCTCTCAGGAGGTGAACCACAAGAGCTCGGAAACTGTTTCTTGACTGGAAACATGGTCTAAAGTCTCCACCGTCTCACCTCCACCCACCATTCCTTCTTCCACTACCCAGAACCCTCGTGCCCACTGCTTTCAGAACCGCCTTTCCCAGATCTTCTTTACTCCCTTCTCCACCATACACAGAAGTTTTGACAGCATCTTTTTTAAAATAAAAAGCCTAACTAGAAATACGATTTGACCCAGCAAGTCCCTTACTGGGTATATGCCCAAAGGATTATAAATCACTCTGCTATAAAGACACATGCACATGTATGTTTATTGCAGCACTGTTCACAACAGCAAAGACTTGGAACCAACCCAAATACCCATCAGTGATAAAATGGACAAAGAAAATATGGCACATATACACCACACAGTACTGTGCAGCCATAAAAAAGGATGAGTTCATGTCCTTTGCAGGGACATAGATGAAGCTGGAAACCATCTTTCTCAGCAAACTGACACAAGAAGAGAAACCAAACACCACATGTTCTCACTCATAAGTGGGAGTTGAACAATGAGAACACATGGACATAGGGAGGGGAGCATCACACACTGGGGCCTGTTGGGGGCAGGGAGAAGGATAGCATTAGGAGAAATATCTAAGGTAGATGACGGGTTGATGGGTGCAGCAAACCACCATGGCACATGTATACCTGTGTAACAAGCCTGCACGTTCTGCACCTGTACCCCAGAACTTAAAGTATAATTTTAAAAAAATCATTATAAAGTCAAGAAAAAAAGCCTAACCCAAGGGGAGGACTTTTAGTAGTTTATACATCTGGACCAAGGCAGAACTTACAGCTCTTACTAAGAAATTTCCAGATCCTACCCAGGATCCTACAGGTTTTACTAAGGGGTTTAGCCTAATTGTAAGAACTCATGAACTGGCTACTCAGATGTGTATCAGCTGGTTCATGTGTTGGTATCTGGAAAAACAAAAGTGAGGGAATCATTATCAAAGGCTAACTGGAAAGATTCATTAAGCAATTTTCATGAAGAAAAAGGGGAAGATCAAGAAAGAACTTGGGAACTAACAAATTGTTTGCACACGTGATTTCCCAGATATTTCCTAAGACCACTGATTCGTCTAAAGTCCAGCAAGGTAAACAAAGAGCAAATGAGACTGTGCTGGACTATTCTGAAATATCTGAGGTGGATTTTAAACAATATTTGGGAATGAATAAAGAAAGTCTAAGGAATCATCAGAATGATCTTTATTCAGTTCAATCTTCTTTCATGGACTGGATGAGCAATTGGCCAAGGTGGTCAAATTGCACCAAATAATTGGGATTCTGTGCATACTTCAGAACTGGCAAATCTTGCTGATAAATTGGCCAGAGTTATAGAGCAGAAGGAAGATTAAAAAGCCACTAAAATCATGAATTTACAACATCAGCAACTTACTGGTCAATTTATCTGATCTAAACAGAAGTCTCCCTTTCAAAAGCGGGTGCCAGAAACATCTAAAGATGTTTATTATTATTGTAAGAAAATAAGACATCTAAAGAAAAATTGCAGAATGGGTACAGAAACAAAAAGAAAAAGAGAAGAGGAATGAGGGACTCTTAAGGAGATGAAGAGGGCTTTCCCCTGTCTTTTAAGCAACGCTCTTGGGGAAGTGGAGCTATACACAAATGGAGAAAAAAAAAAAATGAAGGCATTAGTTGACACAGGATCTACCCTTTCTGTTCTCAACCCTTCCTTGTTAAAGAAGCTGCTTCCTTGGAGTAATCAAGCAGTTCAAATGACAGGGGTATCTAGTCAACCGATGACTGTATCCAAATAAAAACTTCTGCCTTTCCAATTAGGACATTTAGATGGACATTCTTTTCTTTCTTTCTTTCTTCTTTTTTTTTGAGACAGAGTCTCACTCTGTCACTCAGGCTGGAGTTCAATGACACTATCTCGGCTCACTGCAACCTCTGCCTCCCAGGTTCAAGTGATTCTTCTGGCTCAGCCTCCAGAGTAGCTGAGACTACCGGCACACAACACCATGCCTGGCTAATTTTTGTATTTTTAGTAGAGACAGGTTTTCACCATATTGGCCAGGCTGGTCTCGAACTCCTGACCTCGTGATCCACCTGCCTCGACCTCCCAAAGTGCTGGGATTACAGGCATGAGCCACCGTGCCTGGCTGGACATTCTTTTCTTTTGGTGCCTTTTGTACCAGCACATCTTATAGGAAGAGATTTTCTGGAGCTTTATAATGTTCAGATTTTCTTCTCAAAAAGAGGAGAAATGTTTTTTGAAAATGACTGAAAGAGCGTTGACTGAAAATGATAAATCAGGAAGTTTAGATCAAATGATCATCAAAATTCAGTAAAGTAGTAAGACAAAAAAGAACTTGATGCTTTATTACACCACATCCCTGACTGCTTATGGCTCCAATTGTCCACTGACATAGGGAAAATTTTAACAGCCACTCCGATACAGGTGGATCCAAATAAGCCACTTTCCAATATTAAATACTATTCATTAAAACAGGAAGCCATGATAAGAATAAAACCAATAATCAAAAATTTCATTGATTAAAAAATGATTATTCCTTGCACCCATCCTTATAATACTCCCATCCTTCTAGTACCAAAACCTAATGGGAGAGGATGGAGATTCGTACAAGATTTGAGAGCCATTAAAAATATTGTCATTACCTGTCACCCAGTAGTTCCAAACCCCCACACTATTTTATCTAATATACATGTAAGCAGTAAATATTTAACTGCAATTGATTTATGCAGTGCTTTTTTTTTGCTTTTTGAGACAGAGTTTGGCTCTGTTGCCCAGTATGGAGTGCAGTGGTACAATCTTGGCTCACTGCAAACACCTCCTCCGGGGTTCAAGCAATTCTCCAGCTTTCTGACTAGCTGGGATGGCAGGCACGTGCCACTATGTCCAGCTATTTTTAGTAGAGATGGGGTTTTACCATGTTGGTCAGGCTGGTTTCGAACTCCTGACCTCGTGATCTGCCCGCCTTGGCCTCCCAAAGTGCTAGGATTACAGGCGTGAGCCACCGTGCCCAGCTATGCAGTGCTTTTTTAAATATAAGTTGATCCCGACAGTCAATATTTGGTTGCCTTTACCTGGGACACCAGTACATCTAGTCTGTTATTCCTCAAGGTGACACTGAAAGCCCAACTTATTTTCCACAAATGTTAAGGGCTGGCCTGGATAAGCTAAATTTTTAAGGAAATTCCACTCTACTTCAGTATGTGGATAATCTCTTGTTATGCTCCTTTAGTCTGCGTGATTGTAAAAATGACTCCCTTAGCTGGTATCATTCCTGTTGAAACTGTTCCAAACAATACAAAAAGAGGGACTCCTCCCTAACTCTTTCCATGAGAACAACATCATCCTGATACCAAAATCTGGCAGAGACACAACTAAAAAAGAAAACTACAGGCCAATATCCATGATGAACATCGATGCAAAAATCTTCAACAAAATACTAGCAAACCGAATCCAACAGCACATCAAAAAGCTTATCCTCCACGATCGAGTAGGCTTCAGCCTGGAGATGCAAGGCTGGTTCAACATAGGCAAATCTATAAACATAATTCACCACATAAACAGAACCGAAGACAAAACCACACGATTATCTCAATAGATGCAGAGAAGGCCTTTGACAACATTCAACAGCCTTTATGCTAAAAACTCTCAATAAACTAGGTATTGATGGAACGTATCTCAAAACAATAAAAACTATTTACGACAAACCCACAGCCAATATCATACTGAATGGGCAAAAATTAGAAGCATTCCCTTTAAAAACTGGCACTAGACAATGATGCCCTCTCTCACCACTCCTATTCAATATAGTATTGGAAGTTCTAGCAAGAGAAATTAGGCAAGAAAAAGAAATAAAGGGTGTTCAACTACGAAAAGAAGAAGTCAAATTGTTCCTATTTGCAGATGAGATGATCATATATTTAGAAGACCCCATCGTCTCAGCCCAAAACCTCCTTAAACTGATAAACAACTTTGGCAAAGTCTCAGGATACAAAATCAATGTGCAGAAATCACAAGCATTCCTATACACCAATAACAGACTTAAAGAGAGCCAAATCATGAGCAAACTCCCATTTACAATTGCTACAAAGAGAATAAAATACCTAGGAACACAACTAACAAAGGAGGTAAAAGATCTCTTCAGGGAGATCTACAAACCACTGATCAAGGAAATAAGAGAGGACACAAACAGATGGAAAAACATTCCATGCTCATGGTTAGGAAGAATCAGTATTGTGAAAATGGCCATACTGCCCAAAGTAATTTATAGATTTAATGCTATCCCCATGAAGCTGCCACTGACCTTCTTCAGAGAACTGGAAAAAACCACCTTAAACTTCATATGGAACCAAAAGATAGCCCACATAGCCAAGACAATCCTAAGCAAAAAGAACAAAGCCAGAGGCATCACGCTACCTGACTTCAAACTATACTACAAGGCTACAGTAACCAAAACAGCATGGTACTGGTACCAAAACAGAGATATAAACCAATGGAACAGAACAGAGGCCTCAGAAGCAACACCACACATCTATAACCATCTGATCTTTGACAAACCTAACAAAAACAAGCAATGGGGAAAGGATTCCCTGTTTAATAAATGGTGTTGGGAAAACTGGCTAGCCATGTGCAGAAAGCAGAAACTGGATCCCTCCCTTACACCTTATACAAAAATTAACTCCAGATGGATTAAAGATTTAAACATAAGAACTAACACCATAAAAACCCTAGAAGAAAACCTAGGCAAAAACATTCAGGACACAGGCGTAGGCAAGGACTTCGTGATTAAAACACCAAAAGCAATAGCAACAAAAGCCAAAATAGACAAATGGGACCTAATTAAACTTAAGAGCTTCTGCACGGCAAAAGAAACAATCATGGAGGGAGGGAGGGGTGAAAAAAACAAAAGAAACAATCATTAGAGTAAACCGGCAACCAACAGAACAGAAAAAATTTTTGCAGTCTACCCATCTGACAAAGGGCTAATATCCAGAATCTACAAAGAACTAAAGCAGATTTACAAGAAAACAAACAAACAAACCCATTCAAAAGTGGGCGAAGGATATGAACAGACACTTTTCAAAAGAAGAAAAATATGTGGCCAACAAACATACAAAAAAATGCTCATCATCACTGGTCATTAGAGAAATGCAAATCAAAACCACATAGAGATACTATCTCACGCCAGTTAGAATGGCGATCATTAGGCTAGGTGTGGTGCTTCACACCTGTAATCCAAGCACTTTGGAGGCCAAGGCAGATGGATCACCTGAGGTTGGGAATTCAAGACCAGCCTGACATGGTGAAACCCCGGCTTTAAAAAAAAAAAAAAGAATGGTGATCATTAAAAAATCAGGAGACAACAGATTGCTGGAGAGGATGTGGAGAAAAAGGAACACTTTTACACTGTTAGTGGGAGTGTAAATTTATTCAACCATTATGGAAGACAGTGTGGTGATTCCTCAAGGATCTACAAATAGAAATTCCATTTGGCCCAGCAATCCCATTACTGGGTATATACCCAAAGGATTATAAATCATTCTGTCATAAAGACATGCACACATATGTTCATTATGGCACTGTTTACGATAGCTAAGACCTGGAACCAACCCAAATGCCCATCGATGATAGACTGGACCAAAAAAATGTGGCACATATACACCATGGAATACTATGCAGCCATAAAAAACGATGAGTTCATGTCCTTTGTAGAGACATGGATGAACCTAGAAACCATCATTCTCAGCAAACTGACAGAAGAACAGAAAACCAAACACCGCATGTTTTCACTCATAGATGGGTGATGAACAATGAGAACACTTGGGCACAGGGAAGAGAACAACACTCACTGGGCTAGGTGGGAGGTGGAGGGGAGAGGAGGGGAGGGACAACAGTGGGGGGGCAGGGAGGATGGGGAGGGATAAAACCGGGAGAAATGCCTGACGTAGGCGACAGAGGGTGGGGGCATGGAGACAGCAAACCACCATGGCATGCATGTACCTATGCAACAATCCTGCAGGATGCAGGATGTGCACATGTACCCCAGAGCCCACATACAATTAAAAAAAAAAAACAAAAAAAAGACTCCCATTACCTGCTGGAACAATTAGCAAACAGAGAACACAGGTGTGTGCAGAAAAAACCCAACTTTGCTTAATGGAAGTAAAACATTTGGGACATTTAATTTCTAAAGAGGGACAACATATAAATCTGGATTGAATTGCAGGAATTCTTTCATACCTCACTCCAAAAACCGAAAGGCAGCTCCAGGATTTCTTTTTTTTTTTTTTTTTTTGAGATGGAGTCTTGTTCTGTTGTCCAGGCTGCAGTGCAGTGACACAATCTTGACTCACTGCAACCTCTGCCTCCAGGGTTCAAGCGATCCTCCTGCCTCAGCCTCCTGAGTAGCTGGGATTCCAGGCATGCACCACCATGCCCAGCTAATTTTTGTATTTTTAGTAGAGATGGGGTTTCACCATGTTGATCAGGCTGGTCTTGAACTTTTGACCTCATGATCCGCCCGCCTTGGCCTCCCAAAGTGCTGTGATTACAGGCATGAGCCACTGCACTTGGCCAGCTCTGAGATTCTTAAGCTTAACTGGCTACAGATGTAGATGGATTCCCAATTTTTCACTCATGGTACAGCCTTTATATACATTATTGAAAGAAGACCAACCTGATTCTATACAGTGGACAGCAGAAGGACAAATAGCAATTCAAGAAATAAAGGACAATTTTACAAAAGTCCCTGCTTTGGGCCATTCAAATTATCAGCTGTCATTTTTTCCTTTTGTTTATAAAAAACATAATTGCACTCTGTGTATTCTGACCCAAAAACACAAGAGACAAGACAGACCTATTGGCCATTATAGTTGGCAGTGACACCCCATAGGGCGTATGCCTCCCCCTTGTCTGAGACCTGTTTCCACAGCTGCAAGCTCCTTAAGGCCACTCAGGCAATTGTAATGCAGGCTGCTTTCACTGTATATGTACCTCATTCTGTAGAAGCTCTTTTGAATTCACAATGTATGCAACACTTTTCTGTTAACAGGTTGGCTTCTTATAAAATACTTTTACTCTCTGCTCCACATACTATCCTCCCTCACTGTAATATTCTTAATCCCACAACATTACTTCCTAAAACAACTGATGAGATGCTTCATGACTGTACTTTACTAACAGAACAGCTTTTGATGTCCAGGCAGGATTTACAGGAAACGCTGCTGCAAAATGCTGATGTTATCTGGTTCACAGATGGATCGTATCTAAAGGATGAATTTGAAGAATACTGAGCAGGCTGGGCTATTGTGTCTCTTGTGGACATTATAAAGAGCAATCCCTTGCCTAAAGTAGAATCAGCACAGTGAGCTGAGTTAATAGTGCCTGCCAGAGCTTGTCAATTGGCTAAAAATCAGATGGCTAATGTTTACATTGACAGCTATTCTGCTTTGGGTGTAGCTCATGATTTTGGAATGTTGTAGAAACAGCAAGGCTATTTCACCTCCTCCAACATGCTATTAACATGGCTGTCAAGTTTCTGATCTTTTAGGATCAGCCATCCAATTAACAATGACAAAAATAATGATAAACTACTAATAAGCCCATTAATAATAGTCCTGGAAATTTCCAACTTCGCTCTCTGGAGAGTAAAAGAAATCATTTTGCTTATGCAATAGCAAAAAAGTCTGCATTAACACTGATATCAAATAAAACTAGACAGGTGGCTTTTCCATTGAAAAGGAACTCCAAGGGGCTCAAGAAAAGGCTTCAGATAGGGAAAAGCAGATATGGCTAAAAAAAATGGGGGTGTTTTTTCTCAACTTGAAAATTATGGTATGGACCCAATGACAGGCAAGTTTTGCCTTTGGGATTTCAATTTTCTATGTCACGACACGTCTATGAGCTCACTCGCTGGGGATCTGAAAAAATGATTGCCTGAGGAAAACAATATTATTGGAAATTCTCACCCACAATTGCTCGTAGACTTTATGCTAAACGTCCAATTTGTCCTAAACCTAATCCAGGAAAGTGTCTTCACAGACTTCAAGGGCATTTCCCTTTGCCTGCTAGACCTTTCAACATATGGCAAGTGAATTTCATCCAGCTGCCTCCAGCCCAGGGTTATAAACATGTGCTGGTTACAATTTGCATGTTCACTCATCGGAGTGAAGCATCTCCTCGCAGGAGAGCCATGGCACACGCAGCAGAAAAACATTCGTTGCAGTGGATCCTTCCCTCTTGGGGAATTCCTTGCAAATTACATCGCAATAGGGGAACTCATTTTCCTGGAGAGGTAGTCCACTCAGTTTGTAAAATCTGGCCCATGTTCCAACATTTTCATCTCGCATATCCTCCACAGTCTTCTGAATTGGTGGAATGAAGAAACGAAATAATAATAACCCAGATGGCAAAATTAATGAAAGCTTTTTATATTATGTGGCCCAAGGCCCTTCCACTGGTGTCAACCTAAGAGCAACTCCTTTCAGAAAACATCAATTATCTCATGAAACAACTACAGGGTGACTTATGAAATTGGATGTTGGTTTATATAAACCAACCATACTGAAAGGAGATGTACTCCATTATTGTCAAGGCTTAACTAAACGTCTTTTCCAAAACAAACAAACAAAAAATTGATAAGACTTACTTTAACAGTATGCTCCTAGTATATGAAGATCTCAAATACCACAATCTGCAGCTGGGTGACTGTGTTTATTGGAAACAGACATCAACTAAAAGGCTTGCTTCAACCTCATTGGAAATAGCTTATCAGGTATTGTTGACTAATCACTGTGAAGCTAAACCTGAAGGAGTTGACTCCTGGATTCACGTTACTCACTTAAGAAAAGCTCTAGTCTATCACTGATGGCCATTTGGGTTGGTTCCAAGTCTTTGCTATTGTCAACAGTGCTGCAATAAACATACATGTGCATGTCTTTATAGTAGAGTGATTTATAATCCTTTGGGTATATACTCAGTAATGGGATTGCTGGATAATGAAAATGTGACACATATACACCATGGAATACTATGCAGCCATAAAAAAGGATGAGTTCATGTCCTTTGCAGGGACATGGATGAAGCTGGAAAACATCATTTTCAGCAAACAAACACAAGAACAGAAAACCAAACATTGCATGTTCTCACTCATAGGTGGGAGCTGAACCGTGAGAACACAGGGACACAAGGAGGGAAACATCATACAATGGGGCCTGTTGGGGCGGGGGAAGGAAGAGAGATAGCATTAGGAGAAATACCTAATGTAGATGACGGGTTGATGGGTGCAGCAAACCACCATGGCACATGTACACTTATGTAACAAACCTGCACATTCTGCACATGTACCCCAAAACTTAAAGTATAAAAAAAAATCCTTTGCAACTATTAAAACTTATGAAGAAACAAAAACAAAAGAAAAGAAAAGAAAAGAAAAGAAAAGAAAAGAAAAGAAAAGCTCCAACACCTAAACTGACTTTTTTTTTTTGAGATGGTGTCTTGCTATGTCACCAGGCAGGCGTGCAGTGGCGCGATCTCGGCTCACTGCAACCTCCACTTCCCTGGTTCAAGCGATTCCCGAGTAGCTGAGATTACAGGCATGCATCACCACAACTGGCTAATTTTTGTATTTTTAGTAGAGACAGGGTTTCACCATGTTGGCCAGGATGGTCTTGAGACCATCTCCTGGCCTCTTGCCCCACCCACCTAGGCCTCCCAAAGTGCTGGGACTACAGGTGTGAGCCACTGCACCTGGCCACCTGAATGGACTTGTAAGTCCACCAGAGAATTGAAGATCTCTAACATTTCCAACTCCTCCGAGGATGGGAAGGAGACAACATCTGAGTAGACAGCATTTCCCAAGATACCAGACCAAGTCTGTACTCACGATGAATTTCTTCTGCATATACCTTTTGTTTTTTCATTTTTCTGTCATGATGATGAGTAGCTAGTAATATCTTCTCCTTTGTTTGATCCCCATTCCTCTTATTGGGAAATCGCTCATCTAACTTACATGGAAGTAGAACAAACCTTTTTTTTTTTTCAATATCAGGAGGATATTGGAACCCTGATGTTGACTTCTTGGAAATAATTCAATGTTCCTATAGCCTATGGCACCTTCTTTTCATGCATAATATACTATTAGGAGACCAATTTAAAGAAATACATCCAGAAAATTCTTCTCAATTCCATGCCTGGTTGGACAGTTTTTAATACTTCACCGTATGACTGTGAATCTAGATGATCAATTACTACCCGAAGTCCTTGAGATAACTGAAAACAGTTGCAGCTTGTGTGCCTTGCCACACTATCTCTAGCCCTAGAGGTCAGACGCTTTGTTTTTGTGGCTGTAGGTCTATGAAACATTCTAATGAAACTGGGAATCATACAAAGGGAATTACCTGGTGATATGGTTTGGCCTGTGTCCCCACCCAAATCTCATCTTGAATTGTAATCCCCACCTGTGGAGGGAGGGACCTGATGGGAAGTGATTGGATCATGGGGGTGGTTTCCCCCATGCTGTTCTCGTGATAGTGAGGGAGTTCTCAAAAGAGCTGATGGTTTTAAGTGTGGCACTTCCTCACTCTTTCTCTCTCTCTTCTGCCACCGTGTAAGATGTGCCTTGCTTCCCCTTTGCCTTCTGTCATGATTGTAAGTTTCCTGAGGCCTCACCAGTCATGCAGAACCATGAGTCAATTAAACCTCTTTTCTTTATAATTACCAGTCTCAGGTATTCGTTATAGCAGTGTGAAAACGATATTCTCCAAAGATCAAGTTCACAAATGTTCTGGAAGAAAAAAAAAAACAACGATATTCTCCAGTGGTATTCTCATCCAGTTGGTGGATAAGAATACCATGGGAGGATAATTTGGAATTTCAACTAGGGAGAATGTGCAAAGCCTTATGGTATATCCAAACTAAACTATATCTAGGGGTAACTATCACCTGTCTCACCCTAACTTGGAACACCCAACATGTTTGTGTTCACAACCTCTACCTAAATTGCACTTCTGTGCAATCGTTCAGTGGCAACAACATGTTTGGTGGATAAAACAGCACTGGCCAACTAAGGTAAAAAGAAATTTAGGTGCAATAGGGGAACAACTTGTGACATTAGGACAAGCTAAAAATGTATTTTATGAAAGAAGATATTCATAAGAAAAGTTGACACTTACCAATCAAAATAGATTAGAAGAAATACTCTTTCAGAAGGAAACTGGGGATCAGGAAGCTGCATGGAAAGATAATGACACTATTGTTAAGTGGGTAAGTCAAACTGCTTGACTAATGACAGACCACACCGAAACCTAGCAATGCGAGAAAGAGCATGCATCCAAACTCAACAAGGTTTATTGACCATGCTAATCCAAATGCAAACAAAAGCCTCTAAAACACGGCCAACCAGTTTGGATACAGAAGCACAATGTATGCATTTATGGAAAAAAACAAACCCTCTTCTTCCTGGAAAATTACTACCAGGGTGTGTCGCCTAATTTGCTGCATTCTACAGCTTTAGCACCTGATAAGGTTTGGCTGTGTCCTCACCCAAACCTCATCTTGAATTGTAGTTCCCATAATCCCCACAGGTCGTGAGAGGGAGCCAGTGGGAGGTAATTGAATCATGAGGGTAGGTTTCCCCAATACTGTTCTCATGATTGAGTAAGTCTCATGAGATCGGATGGTTTTATAAATGGGAGTTCCTCTGCACAAGCCTTCTTGCCTGCCACCACGTAAGACGTCACTTTGCACTTCCTTTATCTTCTGCCATGATTGTGAGGTCCCCCCAGCCATGTGGAACTGTGTGTCCATTAAACCTCTTTTTCTTTATAAACTACTCAGTCTTGGGTATGTCTTTATTAGCAGCGTGAGAGAGAACAGACTAACATAGTACCCCATATACATAGTCACCAGACATATTACACAGTAAGCTAGTAGAATAGGGATTATTTGAACAATACATACATTCTCCCTATGGGTAGTTGATGGACCATATTAAATACTAATACTTGGAATCCAATTTCAGTTCTAGATTGTAAACACATTCAGGGAGAATAGTTTGTCCTGTTAGCTTTGGAATTCTGAAATCATGGAAACATGACCTCTAAGTTCTACCCCTGTTCAAAATAATATATGGAGCCCAGGCAACATAATAAGATCTTGTCTCTACAAAAAAAAAAAAAAAAAAAATTAGCTGGGGGTGGTGGCCCATGACTGCAGTCTCAGCTACTCAGGAAGCTGAAGTGGTAGGATCTCTTGAGCCTGGGAAGTCGAGACTACAGTGAGCTGCGATCATACCACTGCACTCCAGCCTGGGCAACAGAGCAAGACCCTGTCTCAAAAACAAAACAAAATAATATATGGTATATGGGAAAAGGATACTTTTGTTGGGAAGGGAAAAAAATGAGATTGTAATCATTCTAGATCTTGTTTGTAACCAGACAATATTTGATTTAAATTGTACTGCCATTTGGTACAATATGGGATTCATAGTTACTTTTAGGACAAAGTAACAATTATGATCATGATATGTGGCATTATTATGACATTGATAATAAAAATATTTTTAAACTGAAACTCAGTTCACCTCAAGTTATATTTCCAGCAAAAAAAAAAAAAAAAAAAAATGAATGGCTGGAGGAGCAATTAGATAAATCATCAATTCGCTTCTAAGTGAAAACACTAAAAAAATCATAAGGTACAAATACAAACAACAAAGGAGGAGGAAAATTATTAGATTAGTCATAAGACTATCAAAATATAAGTTCAAACTTTAAGTTGTTTCTTTTCTTCATTGTCTTTACCTCAAAGGACTTCTCAGTTGTTCACACTATTATTTTCTAGTATGTTGTTCACACTATTATTATTATTTTCTAGTGTGTCTGTTACAAATGTTATAAACGCTGCAAAAATTGCAAATGTCACTGAAAGAACAGAAATCCAGCCAAAATTAAGTTAGTTCATTGATCTGAACTAACAGCTATAGCATGTATGTAAGAGTGGTCTTCTGATGACTGTTTCGTCCAACATATTCTTCCCTATTTCTGATCAACTGAGAAAGTGCTTTCTATTTAAATTTTCTGTTTTTTGTTTTTTGTTTTTTTTGAGACAGAGTTTCACCCAGGCTGGAGTGCAGTTATGCTATCTCAGCTCACTGCAACCCTGCCTCCTAGGTTCAAGCGATTCTTCTGCCTCAGCCTCCCGAGTAGTTGGAATTACAAATACCTGTCACCATGCCCAGCTAGTTTTTGTATTTTTAGTAGAGACAGGGTTTCACCATGTTGGCCAGGCTGGTCTCAAACTCCTGACCTCAGGAGATCCACCTGCCTTGGCCACCCAAAGTGCTGGGATTATAGGTGTGAGCCACTGCGCCTAGCCTTATTTTAAATTTTTTCAATCCTAAAGTCCCAAGGTTTATAAAACACATCAAACTGTATATTCTTCTTCCCAACTCCTCAAGGCTCTTCAGCAATATGGTTGACCATGCAACACATCATCGCATCTGAGGAACAGCTAAGAAAATGATGCTGATTGCATTGGTCATCCCTTTTCTCCATAACATGAGGAGATATTAGCATGACAGGAGAGCCTCTGGCATTCTGAAAGGAAATACAGGAATTTTTGCATCCTCGCTGACAAACCAAATGACAGAACTTCGTATAGGAGTGAAAAATAGAAGGGCATTTCAAAATTCCAATTAGATCCCCTATGCCCTGTAATTCCAAGCAAAGGGGACCTGTCCTCTTTAAATCCTTCAGATATATTATTTGGTTTTCAAAGTTCTCCTTTGGAAAATTTTAACCAAAAGGGAAAAATTGTCAGAGAAAAAAGAAAATCTTAAAGAAAAAGCTTTAAAACACAGCCCAAGATGGCTGCAGGTTGGACAAATGGGTACTGCTATAAGGCCTATGAACTAAAGCTGAAGTCTCGCCTGCTAGGGTGGAGTCTGTCAAATATTTCACCGGCGTTAGTCATTGTAACCTTGGCTATCAGATGAAGCACTAAGGCAGGATAGAATCCATCACCCCTCTCCAGACCCTATGACCCCTATATACGCCGTAAACTTTTTACCCTACGTATGTTAACTGCACATTTCTTTATGCATGGTGTCAGCAAGCACCAATCAGAATCATAAATGTCACCTTTCCTTCACTGCCCCTGTGGAGACAGGAAGTGACTCCATCTTGGATGTGAACGTGCCATGTGTGTTCTGATGAGCCCCAGTACTGCAAATGCCTTCTGATTCTTACTTAATTTACTATTCCTGGTGTAAGAACATGACAATCTCAATGTCATCACACAAATCATAGGCTATGGCGCATATAACATTCTTGCCAGTTCTGGAGGCTGCCTTTCATTGTCTTGCCGGACACACACGCCCTTTCCCTCCAGTACTTAAGTCCTGGGTCAGGGGAGGAACAGTGCGGAGATCTATCTACTGTCTTGCTGCTGAAATCCCAAGACCACACTTCTGTCTGTAAGTTCTTCCCCCACTAAAACACACTAAACCAACAAACTGAATTTGTCTGCCTCCTTTTCTGGTTTCCAGCAACTTTGGCATCTCGGGGTCGTTTTGCATATAAGGCCCTTTCATGGAACAACCCCCTTCTCCCATTTTCTTTCTTTTTTATTTTTGTTTGTTCGTTTTGTTTTGAGACAGGGTCTCACTCTGTCACCCAGGCTGGAGTGCAGTGTCGCGATCTCAGCTCACTGCAACCTCCGCCTCCTGGGTTCAAGCCATTCTCCTGCCTCAGCCTCCCGAGTAGCCAGGACTACTGGCGCATGCCACCATGCCCAACTAATTTTTGCATTTTTAGTAGAGATGGGATTTCACCGTCTTAGCCAGGCTGGTCTCAAACCCCTGACCTCAGGTGATCCACCCGCCCTGGCCTCCCAAAGTTATAGGGTGATTATAGGGGTGATCCACTGCCCCCAGCCCCTTCTCCCATTTTCTATATGGCAAAACGTATAAAGACTGTGCCTTGGCCAGGCATGGTGGCTCACGCCTGTAATCCAAGCACTTTGGAGGCCAAGGCGGGCGGATCACCTGAGGTCGGGAGTTCAAGACCAGCCTGACCAACATAGTAAAACCCCGTCTTAGCAAAAAAAAAAAAAAAAAAGACTGTACCTCATGTAGCTCTCTAGGACCATTCTCGGTTTCTGCTGAGTCTGTGATCCTATGCTATAGTCCTCCTATTTGGCTCAGAATAAAATTAACTTTGATTTCTTTAAGTATGATAGTGCCTGTGATTTTAGCAGTTGGGTCCGCATGCCCTCCTGTGCCTGGCTTACTTTACTTAGCATAATGTTCTCCAGGTTCATCCATGTTGCAAATGACAGGATGTCCCTCTCTTTTCTAAGGCTAAATTAAGATGACATTCGATATAGGTATACCACACTTTATTCATTTAGGGACATTTAGGTTGATTTCATATTTTGACTGTTGTGAATCATGCCGCGATGAACATGGGAGTAGCAATATCCTTCAGAATGCCGACTGCATTTCCCTTGGATAAACACCCAGAAGTAAGCTTGCTGAACCATATGATAGCTCTAGTTTCAGTTTTTTGAGGCACTTCCAAACGGCTGTACTAATTTACATTCCCACCAACCGTGTACCAGTGTTCCCATTTCTCCACATCCTCACCAACACTTGGCTTTTGTTTTTTGCTTATTTATTCGTTTTTGAGGCAAGGTTTTGTTCTGCTGCCCAGGCTGGAGTGCAGTGTTGTGATCAGAGCTCACTGTAGCTTCAAACCTCGGTTCAAGCAATCGTCCCTCAGCCTTCCAAGTAGCTGAGACTACAGGCATGCACCACCTAACTAATTATTTTTATTTTTTGTAGAGATGAGGGCTTGCTTTTTTGCCAGGCTGGTCTAGTATGCCCTGCTTCAAGTGATCCCCTTGCTTTGGCCTCCCAAAGTGCTAGGATTAAATGTATGAGCCGCCACATCTGGCCTTGTCTTTTTTTTTTTTTTGAGACAGAGTCTTGCTCTGTCACCCAGACTGGAGTGCGGCGGCCTGATCCCAGCTCACTAGGACCTCCATCTCCAGGATTCAAGTGATTCTCCTGCCTCAGCCTCCCAAGTAGCTGGGACTACAGGCATGCACCACCACTAATTTTTGTATTCTTAGTAGAGATGGGGAATCTCATCATGTTGGCCAGGTTGGTCTTGAACTCCTCCCAAAGTACTGAGGTTACAGATGTGAGCCACTGCACCCGGCCACAGCCTTGTTTTTTCAATAATAGCCATTCTAATAGGTGTGAGATGATACTTCACTGTGGTGTTAATTTGCATTTCCCTGATGATCAGTGATATTGAACACTTTTTCATATACCAGCCAGCCATTTGTATGTCTTCTTTTGAAAACTGTCTATTCATGTCTGTGATATTGCAACATGTATCTTTGGTCTTAGATCTATTTCTTGGCATACAACTTCCAAAATCCTTGGAACCTCCAAAGTGGTAACTTCTTATGTGCTAATGGTTGAGGGCTGAAAGCCCCTAGGTAGCTCAGGATGGGAGCAGGTCACCAGAAAGGCAGAACTAGAGCAATGGAACTTTCAACTCCACCCCCAACCTCTGGGGAGGGGAGAGGGGCTGAAGCTTAAGCTGATCATTAAAGTATCTAACAAAGCTTCCATAAAAACCCAAAAGGATAGAGTTCGGAAAGCTTCCAAGTAGCTGAGCACATGGAGGTTCCTGGAACTTGGTGCACCCAGAGAGGACATGGAAGCTCGGAGCCCTTCCCACATACTTTGCCCTACCCATCTCTTCATCTGTATCATTTGTGATATCCCTAATTTTATTTATTTATTTATTTTAGATAATGTTTCACTCTTGTTGCCCAGGTGAAGTGCAGAGGCGCGATCTCAGTTCACTGCAAACTCTGCCTCCCGGGTTTAAGTGATTCTCCTGCCCCAGCCTCCTGAGTAGCTGGGATTACAGGTGTCTGCCACCATGCTTGGCTAATTTTTGTATTTTTAGTAGAGGCAAGGTTTCACCATGTTGGTCAGGCTGGTCTTGAACTCCTGACCTCAGGTGACTCCACCTGCCTCAGCCTCCCAAAGTGCTGGGATTACAGGCATGGGCCACCATGCCTAGCCTGTAATATTCTTTATAATGAACTGGCAAGCATAAGTGCTTCCCTGAGTTCAGATTAATCTAACCCAGGAAGGGGATCATGGGAACTCCAATTCGTAACCAGTCGGGCAGAAGCA
Organism: Alouatta palliata; assembly: GCA_004027835.1. Taxonomy (NCBI): domain Eukaryota; kingdom Metazoa; phylum Chordata; class Mammalia; order Primates; family Atelidae; genus Alouatta; species Alouatta palliata. The sequence continues at coordinate 23,456 of PVKV010005678.1, read as the reverse complement.
CCGGTAACACAACCAGGGGCTTGTGATTGGCATCTGAAGTGGGGGGTGGGGCAGCCTTGTGGAACTGATCCCTCATCCTGTGGGATCCACCACTATCTCCAGGTAGATAGTGTCAGAATTGAATTAAATTGGGGGACACCCAGGCTGGGCACGATGGTTCACACCTGTAATCCTAGTACTTTGCAAAGCCGAGGCGGGTGGATCATCTGAGGTCAGGAGTTCAAGACCAGCCTGGCCAACATGGTGAAACCCTGTCTCTACAAAAATACAAAAATTAGCTGGGAGTGTTGGCACGCACCTGTAATCCCAGCTACTCGGAGGCTGAGGCAGGAGAATCACTTGAACCTGGGAGGCAGAGGTTGCTGTGAGCTGAGACCATGCCATTCCAGCCTGGGAGAGTAAGACTCCATCTCAATATATATATATATTTTTTGAGACGTGGTCTCAAAATATGTATTTCCCCCCAGCTCCCCCATAGGATGTGTTCTCTTTCTCGCAGTATTTCATGAGAACTTTTCAAGAACAGGGCTTAGGAGGCCCTGCTTGGTCTGGCCCAGACCTTTCTTTCTGCCTCACCTTGCGTAGAAACCTCCTCATTATCCTCCCTCCGCAGGGACGCCCTGCTTGTAATAAGTCATTGTCCCCAGGCTCCTTCTCATCTCACCTCTTTGCATATGTTCTTCCCCCTCTCTAGCCAAGTCCATTTCTCTTCCCCTCTTTGCCTGGATGATGCCCTTCATTATTTATTTTTTGGCTGCCCAGATACTCATTCATAAGAGGTGCTAAAACCTGAGAAGATAAAGTGTTGGAAGGATTGTTTGATAAGCTGCTTGGGACTGATGCGTTCTCTAAGAGGCATGCCTCAATCACAATGGCTGGGGGTCAACTGCTTCCCTAGAACATTGGGTAAATACTAGGCTTTTGCTTTGCTAGTAATTAGGGTGAGCAAATGTGGGCCACAGCTGAATTGCTCAGGCCAGGAAAGAGAAGCCAAGGGCTGTCAAAAGAAACCTTCCTTTTTCTAAACCTTTCTCCATGTAATGCTGTTCCTCCTCCAAATAAATGTTAAACTAGTTTTAGTTGAAATTGAGAGCAAAACCCACAAACAATAAAAAGGAAGTCAGGAGAAGCAGAAAAAAAAAATGCACAGAACAGAAGAATGTGTCATTAAAAGTTAAATATCATCAGAAAAATAAGAGATGATTGGATGCATAAAACAAGAACACTACGCTATGGAAAAGAAACAATCAGAGAACAAGAAAGAGCTCTTAGAAATTAAAAATGTAGGCTGGGTACAGTGGCTCACGCCTGTAATCCCAACACTTTAGGAGTCTGAGGCAGGTGACTCACCTGAGGTCAGGAGTTCAAGACCAGCCTGGACAACATGGTGAAACCCTGTCTCTACTAAAAATACAAAAAATTAGTCAGGCATGGTGGTGGGTGCCTGTAATCCCAGTTACTTGGGAGGCTGAGGCAGGAGAATCGCTTGAACCCAAGAAGCGGAGGTTGCAGTGAGCCAAGATCACACCATTGCATTCCAGCCTGGACAACAAGAGCGAAACTGTCTCAAAAAACTAAAGAAAGAAATTTAAAATATAATAGCTGTTTGGTCCGGATCGGGTCAATGCTGTAACAAACCATCACAATCTCAGTGGGTTGTGACTCTGAAAGCTTATTTTCACGTTCCCATCACAGTCCCATTCTTCCTCAAGTCACAGGAAGGAATCAGCTCTATGTAGTCATTCAGGGACCAGGTAACTTCCTTTATGAGGTCTTGCCATCTCCTAGGATATTGAAGTACCCTGCTTCTAGCCAGCAGGTAAAAGAGAGCAGGAAGAGAAAAGAAGGTACAGAAAGAAAATAAAAGCTATTGGGCACCTCTGGGGGAAATTAGGGCACCACTCATTTCTCTGAAAACTGTTAATTAAAGGAAAAGAATTAAGCATGTTTTATGCGTAACTGCATTTTCTGTTCACTAAACAGCCAAAACCACTCAGTGAAAGATTGATGGAGAACTTTTCAGTGAAGGGTAAGGTTGACACTGCCTGAACCTAAAGATAGATCTTGGCATCATTAAAAGCAAGACCACCAGACATCATATGCCTTCAGGTGTGATGCACTGGAGACATACAAGGTACGCCATGAAGTATAAAGAGGCACGTGACTGTATCCCTAGTGTAGAAACTCTACATGGAATTGACCTCGTTTCTTCGGGAAGTCAACAGCACTGAGAAAAAATATACAGAGAGGTATTAATTTATGTTAAAATAGAGTTAGAGGCTGGGCACGGTGGCTCATCCCTGTAATCCCAGCACTTTGGGAGGCCAAGGCAGGCAGATCACTTGAGATCAGGAGTTTGAGACCAGTTTGGCCAACGTGGTGAAACCCCATCTCTATTAAAAATACAAAAATTAGCTGGGCGTGGTGGCCCACACCTGTAGTCCCAGCTACTCTGGAGGATAAGGCATGAGAATTGCTTGAACTGGGGAGATGAGTGAGCCAAGATCATGCCACTGCACTTCAGCCTGGGTGACAGAGCGAGAGTCCATCTCAAATAACAATAATAATAATAATAATTTTTTTAAAGTCAACTAATAACATAAGGTGATGAATCTGGAAAGGATGGCAAGAAAGCACACTTCATAAATATGAAGGAAAATGAAGAAACCACTTGTGTTAGGGTTCTCTAGAAGGACAGAACTAATAGGATAGATATAAAGGGGAGTTTATTAAGTATTAACTTACACGATCACAAGTTCCCACAATAGGCTGTCTGCAAGCTTGAGGAGCAAGGAGAGCCAGTTCGAGTCTCAAAACTGAAGGACTTGGAGTCCAATGTTCAAGGGCAGGAAGCATCCAGCATGGGAGAAAGATGTAGGCTGGAAGGCTCGGCCAGTCTTGCCTCTTCACGTTTTTCTGCCTGCTTTATATTCACTGGCAGCTGATTAGATGGTGCCTACCGAATTAAAGGTGGGTCTGCCTTTCCCAGCCCACTGACTCAAATGTTAATCTCCTTCGGCAACACCCTCACAGACACACCCAGGATCTGTACTTTGCATCTTCAATCCAATCAAGGTGACATTCAGTATTAACCATCATAATTCCACCCCTTGTCAACTTGAACCCATACACCTCTCCTGAGATCATACATCATCTTCAAATTAAGACAATAATGTGGTCATAATTATGCCTCAAATAATACCACTATCCTTCGTACAACTGGAAACCCAGCAATCCCCAACCCAAATATTATTACATAAAGTTAACAATACTTAAATGCTGATACGAAGTCAGTAAACCTATGTCACATGATAAAGGAAAAAGAAATAAAATGAATGTATTAGTCTAAGTGTATACATGCACAAACACCTTTTTAACCAGAAAAGGAAATAGTAATGATAGTTACCCTCCTCATTTCTGCAGCTGGCACGTGGTCGTGGCTGGTATTGATGACCACCTTCTTCTACTACCCATTCCGTATCCCCTTTGCCTTCAGATAGCACCTCAGCAGGTCGTGGTCTTTTTTTTCTTGATAGAGTGACTCAAGCCTTCATTCCTGGGGGGTCTGGACCATTTGTAGTCTTGCCTGGATTGGGCTGTTGTAGTTTCCCATTGACCTTAATCAAAGGGCATTGTAATAAGAGATACTCTATTGGATGTCCTGCATTCCACGCATACTCTTCCTTACCTCCGTTATGGAGTAGTAGACTGATTTGAACTTGATAGTCCACTTTCCCACTCCATCTTGAGAACTGCTTCCACTCGACAAAAACTTGCACTCATTCTCTAAGACCCGTGTGATCTGATTCTTCCAGTACACCAAGGCAAGAACCCTGGGATACAGAAAGCCCTCCGTCCTTGTGATATGGCGGAGGGTCTAATCAAGCTGATTAACACCAGCTGCCTATGACGGCAAAACTAAAAGAGTGCTCTATCACACACACCCACTGGGGCTTCAGGAGCTGTAAGCATTCACCCCTGGATGCTGCTGTGGGGTTGAAGCCCCACAACCTGCCCATCTGCATGCTCCCCCTGGAGGCTAGAGCAGCGGGGTACCAAAGAAGCGAGCCACACCTCCATTGCAGGCCCTGCGAGGGGGATAAGGGAACTTTTCCCATTTCACTTGTGCTGTGATTCAGTTCCCTGGGTGACTCTGCAGGGAGGCTGGAGGGAGACAGTTCTCCCAGAGGGATCATCCCATACCCACTTCCACCTAAGAACACCCCGTGGGGCAGAGCAGGCCCTCCCTGCTCCACCCCAAGCAGGGCTTGTGCCCTGGCCTTCCTGGGGTGTGCTCCTGCATACTTCAAGCTCAGCCAACATGAGATACTCTGACTCAGGTGTAGGGTCAGGTGGGGAGAAATGAATGAGACCGGGTCAAGCCAACCCAAGCCTATGCACCGAGTTAAGGATATACACATTCACTGAGCAATGGGGCACAGTATTAGCGCCCCCATTTTATGGATGAGGATATTAAAGTTTAGATGGCTTGCCCATGGTCTCACAATGGCTGTGGAGTGTGGTAGTGAACTTCCTGGACTCTGCAGCCAGACTGCCAAACTTTGAACCTGTTCTGTTACAGATCTGGGCAAGTACTTGACCTTCTGTGCTTCCATTTTCCTCTGCCAGATGGTGAGGCTAACACAAGCTACTTTTTTTTTTTTTTTTTTTTTTTTGAGACAGAGTTTCGCTTTTGTTGCCCAGACTGGAATGCAATGGTACAATCTCGGCTCACCGCAACCTCCATCCTCCAGGTTCAAGTGATTCTCCTGCCTCAGCTTCCCAAGTAGCTGGGATTACAGGCATGCACCACCATGCCTAATTTTTTTTGTATTTTTTAGTAGAGACGGGGTTTCTCCATGTAGATCAAGCTGGTCTCGAACTCCTGACCTTGTGATCTACCCACCTTGGCCTTCCAAAGTACTGGGATTACAGGTGTGAGCCACGGCACCCAGCCAACACATGCTACTTCTTAGGGTTATTATGAGGACTGAATAAGCCAATACCCATGAAAGGCTGAGGACAGAGCCTGGCTTCCCTGCCATCTCCCTGTAACTCACTCCCAGTGCGGGGCTGCCTCTGAAATGGGTGTTCAGAGAGAGCTATGAACTGCTCCAGAAATCGGGAGGAAGGGTACTCCCTGGTTTACATTCTAGAAAGAACAGAGAAGGCTCCTGCTTCTTGCATGACCTCCCCACACACAGCAAGATAAAATTAACTCTGTAAGTCACAGCAGAGGCAGAAGATAAATCCCAGATCATTCTATCCTGAGGCTGAAACAAATTTCTGAAGACTTCTCTGATCCAGACTCTGAGGCAGGGCAGCCTGCAGGTAAGGACCTTTCAGTTGGACAAGAATCATATCTGACCACAAAAGGCAAAATCAGGGTTTAAACCCAGGTCTGTCTGACTCAGAACTTACACTGCTGGGAGGCAGAGGGCAGAAGAGTGATACAGCCTGGACTTAAAAATAAATTAATAAGGCCGGGCACAGTGGCTCACACGTGTAATCCCAGCACTTTGGGAGGCCAAGGCAGGCAGATCACGAGGTCAGGAGATCGAGACCAGCCTGGCAAACATGGTGAAACCCCATCTCTACTAAAAATACAAAAATTAGCTGGGCGTGATGGCAGGCGCCTGTTGTCCCAGCTACTCGGGAGGCTGAGGCAGGAGAATCACTTGAACCTGGGAGGTGGAGGTTGCAATGAGCCAAAATCATGCCACTGCACTCCAGCCTGGGCAACAAAGCAAGACTCCATCTCAAAAAAATAAATAAAATAAATTAATGAAGTAATTTAATTTTTTAAAAAGTAAGTTGAAATTACTCCTTGATCCATGGGCTCTAGATGGATGCTGTGTTCATAGGAATGAAAACAACATTCATCTCCTATACATCTCCATCAGAGCTCTTGGGTGACCAGATGCATTGTCAATCAGCAGTAATATTTTAAAAGGCAACTTTTTTTTTTTTTTTTTTTTTTCTATTCAGTAGGTCTCAGTAAGATGGGCTTAAAATATTCAGGGCCAGCCACAGGTTCATGCCTGTAATCCCAGCACTTTGGGAGGCTGAGGTGGACAGATCACCTGAGGTCAGGAGTTCAAGACCAGTCTGGCCAAGATGGTGAAACCCTGTCTCTATTAAAAATATAAAAATTAGCTGGGTGTGGTGGCACACACCTATAATCCCAGATACTCAGGAGGTTGAAGCAGGAGAATTGCTTGAACCCAGGAGACGGAGGTTGCAGTGAGCCAAGATCATGCCATGCCATTGTACTCCAGCCTGGGTGACAGTGAGACTGCTCGAAAAAAAAAAAACTTCAGTAAACCATGCTGTAAATAGGTGTGCTGCCATTCAGGCTTTGTTGTTCCACTTATAGAGCACAGGCAGAGTAGATTTAGTATAATTCTTAAGAGCCCTAGAATTTTCAGAATTGTCAATGACCATTGGCTTCTGCTTGAAGTCACAGCTGCATTAGCCCCTAACAAGAGAGTCAGCCTGTCCTTTGATGCTTGGAAGCCCGGCATTGACTTCTCTTCTCTAACTATGAAAGTCCTAGATGGTGTCTTCTTTCAATAGAAGGCAATTCTGTCCGGCTAAGCATGGTGGCTCACTCCTGTAATCCCAGCACTTTGGGAGGCCAAGGTGGACGAATCACAAGTTCAGGAGTTCAAGACCAGCCTGGGCAACATGGTGAAACCCCGTCTCTACGAAACAAAAAAATTAGCCAGGCGTGGTGGTGTGCACCTGTAATTCCAGCTACTTGTGAGGCTGAGGCAGGAGAATCACTTGAACCCAGGAGGCGGAGTTGCAGTGAGCCAAGATCATACCATTGCCTGGGCAACAGCGCAGGACTCGGTCTCAAAAAAAGGCACTTTTGTCTACATGGAAAATCTGCTGGCTAGTGTAGCCACCTTTATCAATGACCTTAGCTAGATCTTCTGGATAACTTGCTGCTTCACCTTGCACTTTTATGTTATAGAGACAGCTTTTTGCATAAACCCTATGAACCAACCTCTGCTAGCTTCTAACTTTTCTCCTGTATCTTCCTCATCCTCTCAGTCTTCATAGAATTAGGGCCTTGTCTGGATTAAGCTTTGGTTTAAAGAAATGTTATAGCTGGTTTGACTTTCTATCCAGACCACTAAAACTTTTTCAGTATCAGTAGTAAGACTTGGAGGCCATAAGGGCCAAAGGGCGACCTGGGGTGGGAATGGGGGGTGGGAGGGGAGTTTGGAGTTAAATAGTGCCCACACAAAATTTGTGTCCACTGGAACCTCAAAACATGACTTTATTCAGAAATATATTATTTACAGATGTGATGAGTAAAGGATCTTGAGAGTAAATCATCCTGGATTTAGCACAGGCTCTAAATCCAAAGACTGGTGTCCTAATAAGAAGATGGAAGGGGCAAAGAAACATTCTTCCCTGGAGGCTTCAGAGGGAGCATGACCTTGCCAACACCTTGACTTCAGACTTCTAACCTCCAAAACTATGAGAGAATAAATTTCTGTCATTTTTTAAAAATTTTATTTTTAAAAATAAGATAGGGTCTTGCTGTGTTCCCAAGGCTGGCCTCACACTCCTGGGTTCAAGCAATTCTCCCACCTCGGCCTCCCAAAGTGCTGGGATTGCAGGCAGGAGTCCGTCACTTTTAAGCCACCAGTTTGTGGCAGATTTTTACAGAAGCCTTTGAAAACTAGTACAGGGTACTTGAAGCTGTAGGTCTCTACCTAAAAATGTACAAGATGTTCTTCTTGTGCTCTCCTTGCCATGCCACTGTGACACACATCCCATCCCCCACCACCACCCTGACCAAGCAACCCTCACCTCTCCACTGCAATGAAGCAGTAACCTCCCCAGCACACAGACCAAGCCAGCTTTTCAGTTATTCCTTTCCACCATATTCTGTAACTTCTCCTTGAATGCAGTTAAATTACTGATTTTTATCCATTCTATTATCTAAGGGTTTGCTCAAGGTTGAGCCTGCTGTATCTGTTGTCATTTGCATTGCATTGTTTCTGTGCGTTTCGTAATTTAGGATTGTGAGTTCACCTTTATCTGTGGGTTCAGGGTGTGACTATGCAGAGCAGATCTCATTTGCTTCTACCAGGCATCCCTGGGATATTACCAGCCAAAGACCACTTTGGAGACTAATTTCTCAGCTTCAGGGTTTCTCAGACTACAAAGAAAATATAAGCGCAAATTCTAAACCCTTGGGAGGGTTGGCCTATAGTTGTAAATTCTCAGGGGAGAATTTTCTTTCTTTTCCAATCCAGAGTACAAGTCAAGACAAACAAGCTTCACTGTTGTCTTTCTATGCTCGTGGGCAAAGGGGTGGATGTTTTTTCTAGTCCACTCTTTTATGGCAGGTGTAACTCTATAATGGTTTAGGATTTGTGTACATTTGGTGGAATTAGATCCAAACACCTATTTCTCTCTTGCCAGGCCTCTCATACCTTGTCCCTAGATGGATATTTAAAGCTAATTCCTTTGGTTACCCCCCAGGACAGCCCAAAGGTCAGCTCTACACTTACTGTTCCTCTTTGGTTTTGGTTCTTAAGTATTACTTTTTTTTTCCTTTTTTTTTTTTTTGAGATGGAGTCTCACTCTCTCACCCAGGCTGGATTGCAGTGGCACAATCTTGGCTCCGCCTCCAGGTTCAAGTGATTCTCCTACCTCAGCCTCCTAAGTAGCTGGGATTATGGGCATGCGCCACCCACCACGCCCAGCTAATTTTTATATTTTTAGTAGAAATGGGCTTTCACCATGTTGGGCAGGCTAGTCTTGAACTCCTGACCACAGGTGATCTGCTCACCTTGGCCTTTCAAAGTGTTGGGATTACAGGTGTGTGCCACCACACCCAGCCTATTTCTCTTTCTTATGAGTCCAGCAATGCATCTAAAGGGAAGTTGGTTACATATTATCTGGCAAATCTAAGTTTTGTTGTTGAGAAGATTTTCAGGTTATCTTCTCTGTCATTGTACAGAAACTGTTACCAAAACACCAGGAGTTCTGTCTAGGTCTTTCTGCTTGCTGCACAGAAGCCAAACACTGAGACAAGTATTGCCATGGAAGGCTTTAATTGGGTGCTGCAGCCAAGGAGATGGGTAATCAGTCTCAAGTCCAATAAAATCAGAGGTTTGTATAGCAAGGAGGAAATGTAAGCATGTTTAAAAAAACAGGAATTAGAAAGGGGTAAGGAAAAGAAGCTGATCAACAGAAGTAGCTGGTCAGTTAGGCCATCAACAGGTGAGGGGGTCTGGTGAGTTTCAGCTCCTTGATACTATCTGGGAGCCTGGATGGTTGTTTTCCTGAAAAAGGAACTCAGATAAGACAAATATAATGCTCTCATTTCAAGACTGGGAGGGTCAATTTCTATGTTTATTCAAAATAAACCAAAAACATCAGTTCTATGGGACAATTCGGCCAGTTTAAAAACTATGAATCCTAACTACTTCTTGCCCATCTTCCTCTGCCAGATATTGTCTATTGTATTGAGCCCCATATGTACTCTTGCTTGCCTTTCCATGTCCTCCTCTGTGCCACCAGGCTGGAAGCCTACAAACTACATTTCCCAGATTCCCTTGCCAGTTGGGTTTCCATGACATTCTGCCAAAGGGAGGTACTCATGCCAGAAAAGAAGATGGAAGGAAGGCAGCAGCCATTTAGCTCCTGGCAGTGCTTCCTACAGTGGCCATGGAGGGGCTCCTGCGAAGGAGCAGTGGTGGTAGGGGGTGACCCTGGGCTCCTGCCTGGGAACTGGTGGTTCATGCAGAGGCAGCAAAGGGGCCAGGCGGCCAGCCATTCTGACAGTGACAGTGTCAGCGTCAGGGGAGTGTATCTTCCCATAAGGTGGTGGCCTTAGGAACACCTGGAGGGGCCTGGAGGACACAGTTAGGAGATGGGGGCTGAGGGAGGCCCTTGCGGCGCCTGGAGCTGCAGCGGTCCAGCAGCTGAGGACTGGCAGAGGTGGGAGATGACAACAGATGTGTGACACTATTCCAGATTCCCAGTGTTTTCTAGTTGTTTGTTTGTTTTTAATGCCCCATGATTCAAGTGATGGAGGCTTCTTATTATGGATCATAAACCGCAAACATCATCTTGTTCATGGTCTGTCACTGGTTGGTTAGACCTGGAGGCCTGCGATTTACATACCCAGACCCACTTACCCTCTCCCACCCCCACAAGGGGCAAAGAAAACTCACTGAATGTCTTCCATCTGGATATAGCTCACATTTCCCAAAGCCCGCTCATGCTCGTAATTATCCCACCTATAATCCGTGCTTCTTATTTCCTGAGTGTTTAGGTATAACCAAGACCATTTTGCAGGCCGGAAATTTGATATTCTGGGATGCCCTCATAAGATGCACCTGATTGGATGGGCTGTTGAGCTTCTCTGAGTGGCCTCTGATACCCCAATCTGCCCTTTGCTTCCCAGGTGTCAGAGGAAATTCCTCTTCAGTTCCAGGAACTCTGGGAACACTGAAGACCAGGCTGAGTTGAGTGGTGGCAGAGAGGGTGGGAGACATCCTGCTGAAGGGAGAGGAGGCACCTTCCCTGAGCTGGAAGCTGAGAAATCAGTAGCTGAACTCACTTGCTGCAGGAATGTGGCCTTGGGATGTGATGGGCCCTGCCTCTGCTCCTCTCCTCCCTCCCCAAACATCTGGTTTGCCTGAGACTCAGGAGTTTCCTAGGACTCAGGAGTTTCCTAGGACTCAGGACTTATAGCACCAGCACAAGAAATATTCCAGACAAATCCAGGCGAACTAGTCACCTGTGTCCCTAGGCTCTGCAATCTCTGTTTCTCATCTCCAGTCCTGGCCACTCACTGTTCTCTGAGCAGAGGCTCATTCCCATACCTGGGCCAAGTTGTTCTCACAGCTGAGCCATGCTTCCTGCCCGCTTTTACCTACTGATTCTGCTCTCCCTCCAGGTACCCCCAGTCTCCCTCCAAGAAGCCACCCACTCTTCCAAATGGATGGCTTCCCCCTGAACTGTCCTCAAAGTATGTCCCATGTTCCTCCCTGTGCTGCAGCCAGCTGCACCTGCCTTTAGCTTTCCACGGGTCTCAGGACTTCTCGAGAACTGGGTCTGCACCTGCCTCACCTGTCCCCATAGCATCAGGTACACATCTTGGCTTGGCCTGAATGGGACACCCTACAGACACTATATGAAAAGGCCCAGGACTCAGGGTGGGGTTTTTTCGATATCTGAACTCCAGGAGGAGAGCCAGCAAGAACAAGGTGGCTGAAGGAAAAGCTGACTCTAGGCTGTGCACGGTGGCTCAAGCCTGTAATCCCAGCAGTTTGGGAAGCCAAAGTGGGTGGATTACCTGAGGTCAGGAGTTCAAGACCATCCTGACCAACATGGTGAAACCCTGTCTCTACTAAAAATGCAAAAATTAGCCAGGTGTGGTGGTGCACACCTGCAATCCCAGCTACCTGGGAGGCTGAGGCAGGAGGATTGCCTGAACCAGGAGGCGGAGGCTGCAGTGAGCTGAGATGGCGCCATTGCACTCCAGGCGGGGCAACAAGAGTGAAACTCCGTCTCGGGTGTCGGGAGGAAGCTGACCCTAAATGGCGTTCATCCCTCTCTTAATCCCAACAACCCTACGGGGAAGTTGTTATTCTTACCACCATTTTACAAGGAAAACTGGAGTTCAACTAAGTTAGTTACCTGCCCAAGTTCACAGCTAGTAGCAGTGGTGCCTCAGTTTGAGTCCAGTTTTCACTTATTCCAATGACATGCTCTTAACCACTGTGATATGTCAGTGCATTTTATAGAAACCCTTTCTGGGACAAGGCAAGGGCATGAGTAAATAGAAAGTGGGAGGAGAGGTGGGATGAATTTAAGGATGTGAACTGACACCAGTTAGGTATGAATTGAGCTGCATTATTTGACATAAAAGATCAATAGCCCATTTTTTGTTGTCACTCTGTGAGGAAGTAGCTTCTAATATGTCCCCTTCAACCACTGCTCAAGAGGGTGGGAAAAGAGGGATGGGGAAGAAAATAAGAAGGGTGGGCAGGGCAGGCCACTGCTGAGAAAACTCAGTGTAAGACCTGACCAAAGCCACAGGCATACAGTGGCTCATGCCTGTAACCCCAGCACTTTGGGAGACTGAGGCAGGTGGATCGCTTGAGCCCAGAAGTTTGAGACAAGCCTGGGCAAAATAATGAAACCTCATCTCTACCAAAAACACAAAAATTAGCTGGGTGTGGTGGTGCATACCTATAGTCCCAGCTACTCAGGAGGCACCTGAACCCTGGGAGGTTGAGGCTGCAGTGAGCCGAGATTGTGCCACTGCACTCCAGCCTGGGTGACAGAGTAAGACTCTGTCTCCAAAAGAAAGGAGAGGGAGAGAAAGAGAGAGAAAGAGAAAGAGAAAGAGAAAGGGGAAGGGAAAGGGAAGGAAGGAAAGAAGGAAGGAGGGAAGGAGGGAAGGAAGGAAGGAAGGAAGGAAAGAGGGAAGGAGGAAAGAAAGGAAGAAAGGAAGGAGGGAAGGAAGCAGGGAAGGAAGGCAGGCAGGCAGAAGAGAGAAAAGGAAAGAACGGACCCAAAATGACAGCAAGTTGTTTTTGGAAGTTCCACATAGGATTTCAGAGTTACTCAAACCTCTGCCTCCTCCCTGCCATCCCGACTCCCAACAGTTCCCAGGCGCCTACCTACCAGAGTGTCTGAAAGCTCTCCAGTTTGGCTGGCTCTAGGTTAAGGCTCTGCCTCCAGAAGGCTCCTGGGGAAAGGACATGGGATGCAGGGTGGGTATGAAGGCCCTTTGTCTACAGCCCTGAGGGTACACACACAGCAGCAGAGTGGGGGCCTGGAGGCAGCACTGGGGCAGTGGACACCTGAAGCAGGAGTGAAGTCAGCCAGTGGGTAGAGGGTCTAGGGCTCTCCTGCCACCAATTCTGCTTGAATAGAGGCTTCAGCTTTGCAATTCTCCACCTCCCTGGGAGGGGGCCCAGAGGCAGATTAGAGTCTGAAGTTCAGATGGACACTTTGACTTCAGTGAGTCAATGGGAAGGGAGAGTCCTTGGGACCAGTTCCCACCCCAGGCTTCAGTGAGTGTGAGTTCCCTGCTTCCTCTTCAGCCTCAACCCCCAGGCACCTGAGCTGGGGGCCAATGGCATAGAAGATGGTGGTGGGCAGGAAGCCACTGAAGCTGGAGCTCATGGAGGACTTGTAGGCACCCATGGAGGGGAAGACCAGCCAGTCACCTACGTCCAGCTCAGGCAGCCACACATCCTCCAAGAGCCTGTCAAAGGCGTCACACGTGGGGCCATAGAGGGTGCAGGGGAAGAGGGGCGGCTCTGAGCAGAACTCCTGTGTGACATAGGAAAAGGAGTCAGAAAAGACAGCAGGCTGTCCTATCCCACCCCCTCACCTGGAAGCCATTGAAAGGCACAGAAGGGCACTCCCAGGGGCACATGGGTGTACACTGGCTGGGACTCATCCCTCCGTGGCCCCTGCCCAGCCTGGCCGGGTCTGATGTGCCTGCAAATAAGGCCTCAGGTTCCTCCTCTGTAAATGGGGCTATCGTCTTCAACAATTGCTATAAGGCAGCAGTTGAAAACTCAGTTACCTAGGGGTCAAGCAGGTAGCACAAAGGAGTGAAATGGGCCAGGTAAGCCTTACAACAAACCGGAAAGTCAATGACTGTCCAAAGGGGAAAGCCATTGGGTGGGGAGGCCTCTGTCTAGTAGAAGTCCTGCTCCAGCAGATGGCAGTAGAGCCATCACGTGCCGGACTCGCTAGACTAATTTGTTGAAATATTTGTGGCCTCACGCCTGTAATCCCAGCACTTTGGGAGGCCGAGGCGGGTGGATCACGAGGTCAAGAGATCGAGACCATCCTAGTCAACGTGGTGAAACCCCATCTCTACTAAAAATACAAAAATTAGCAGGGCATGGTGGCGTGTGCCTGTAGTCCCAGCTACTCAGGAGGCTGAGGCAGGAGAATTGCTTGAACCCAGGAGGCGGAGGTTGCGGTGAGCCAAGATCGCGCCATTGCACTCCAGCCTGGGCAACAAGAGCAAAACTCCGTCTCAAAAAAAAAAAAAAAAAAGAAATATTTGTGGCCTTGTTGTTCTGCAGGTCCTGTATCATTAGATCTCACAAATCTTTGAGAGGAGCTGAGAAAATCCAGACTTTTATGAAATATGTCTAAGTTTTTAAATATAGGCAACTAAAATTGAAAACTATTCCAGGGTCTCCTACTGGTTCTTCCACATCCAGTACTCACTCCCTGCGATGGGAAGAGAGGCAAATACACACACAAAGACACACACCCAGAACACCACACACACACACGCACTCGCACATGCATGCAGACACACGTCACACACGTGACCAAATGTGCACATACCAAGACATTCACTGGCCAGGAGAAAGTCAAGATATTTACAAAGCAGAGTGGCCCGGACACCAACCCATCGCATCAGGAGACACACCTGCCCCGGAGCTGGAGGAAGACCCTGTTGGCCCTACAGGGTCATGTATCACAGCTTTGTTGCCAGATCATGGGAGGGACTAAGCAACAGGGGTGCTGGGGGTAAGGCCCTTGAGGGACTCAGGGGAATGACTCTTGAACCACCAGGAAGAAGAATTTGAATATTTTGGAAAACAGGCCACGCCTTGTGTTCTGGTGATCATCCCTTTGCCTGACGAGGCCCACATATCCAGCTGCTGCATATGCTCTGACCCGTGGGCAACACATCATGCATGTGCCCACGTGTGCTCTAAGCAGCAGGCAAGGCCCTGCCTCTGTCCAGCACAGCCACTGTTCCCAGTCTGGGAGGCACAAGGCATGTCAAGGTAAAGGACTAGACTCTTGGCGCTGGCGTGGCCCCCTTACCTTCACCACGATGGGAACCCTCGGGACAGGCTCTCGGTGGCAGACGCGGAAGGAGCCATAGTGGCCATCATTTAGATAATACACCAGCTTCCGGCTGCCTCCTGGAAGCAGGGAAAGGACAGGTCCAGAGAGTGCTCAGTCACTACTCTGACCCCCAGCCCCTGGGACAGAGCCCAACCCTCTGCCCTTCCTCTTCCCCAGGGCCTGGGGACGCCTAGACAATGGCCTCGCCACCCAGTACCATCCTGGCCCACCCACCAGGCTCCAGCACAGCCTTCTTGGCAATGATGTTGACAGCGGCAGTGCAGACAGACTCCACATAGAAGCAGCCAGGTTCTGCGACGACCTTGACGCCACACTCCTCAGGGAAGTCCTGGGCCAGGGCAGCACTGATCACTCTCGCCAACTGGAATGGGGTAGAGGGACAGCAGGAAGAGGTGAACTCATCCAACACGTGTTGATGTGCCAGGGCCTGTGCCGGCACCTTACCTGGGTCAGTCCTTTCATCCCCGAGGCACCCTGCAGGGTAGGCGTTAGAATTATCCCTGTTTACCAAAGAGGGAACAGAAGCTGGGAGACAGGAGGTCACTTGTGTGGGTTGCATGGTAGGTGTAGGGGCTGAAAGAACAGGGCCACCAGGTTCCCTGAGAAGTCCAAAGGTGCAGTGATTTAATCCGACACACAGTAAGAAGACAGGTATCTCGTGGACCCAGGGAATGTAAACTCCCAACTGTAACTGTATTGGTGATGCTGACAATTCTACAGGAAAACATGTACACATACAGACACACAGAGAGGGACAGCCTCCAACACCTTGCTGCAGCGACAGTGGACACTCTGTGCCACCTCCCCTCAGCCTACCTGAGCTCACCTGCCCTGTGCAAGGCCATTTTCAGCCTCCAGTGCCTGCTTTGCTTCTCTTCCTGTGGGCTGCCTCCAGCACTTTTGGAAACTAGCTGGGATGTGGGGAAATTAACACCCCAGACCCCAGCCTTCAACCAAAGAGGGACAGGAGTTGGTGAATAAAGGACCCAGCCCCCTGTCCTCTAGTGGGATGATTCTGAGGTTCTGCATTGTCCCAAGGGGGACTGGTGCAGGGGCCCACTCTGGTAACCAGCTCATAGATGAATTCTCTTCTGACTTTTCCCCCGTCTGTCTCACGTTCCTGACTTCCTCATTGGTGCTTCCACCGAAAACTACTTGCATCCAAGTGTTTGTCTCAGTCTGCTTTTGGGGGATATGAAAGCCAAGACATGTACATACACACATACCCACCTGTGCTCACAGGCAAAGCACACCCAGAGACACACCAGAGAGACCGCAACACACAGAGATACATACGTGCACACAGACCCCTCCACACACATGCCGGGGCACACAGGCGTCCCTCCCTGAACACCCCCAGTGCCCTTGCCAGCTCACCTCCTCAAACTTGGGCCCGGAGCCCTCCATTCCAGGGAAGCCCCCTCCAATGTCCAGGTAGCTCATATCATGCCCAGCCCTGCGGCCCATTTCAAACACGTGCCGGCAGTCAGCGATGGCCTGCGTGAAGCTCTGGGATGTCTGGCAGTCGGAGCCCACATGGAAGCTAGCACAGCCAGTGCATGTGACACGGTGAGAGATATGTACAGAAAAACATGTTCAGAACCACAAAGCCACACGGACTGTGGATAACCGCAACAGACAGAGAGGCACAGTCACACATAAGGCACAAAGCCACTGGGGCCAAACGCAGAAACAAACAGCTGGAAATATGACTGATTACGTGGCATAAGTGTGTGCTTTCAGACACCTGCACACTCAGGCCGATGAGGCACCCACAAAGGGGCACTCACCCTAAGTATTCACACGTACACATACTCAGACACACACTGCCATGGAGCCCATGATCCCAGCACTGCCACTTGGGCATCCCTTCCCTTCATGGACACTTCACAACAAAACCTCAAACCCCAGGGCCCCAGAGCAGGGAGGCCCTGAGTAACCTTCACATCATATCCTGCTCCTTTTGACAGATGGGGTCCCACAGGCCTAGAGAAGGGCCACAGCTTGCCATGGGCCCCAGCAATGGACCAGAACCCAGGGCTCCTGGAGTCCTCAGGCATCACTCACCTGGCTCCGACCACGGCCAAACCCAGGTCTCTGGCAGATGTGAGCAGGTGCCCACATGCCTCCAGGCTGGCCCCATACTTGGTGCTCAGGGGGAAGGTACTCTGGCTATCCTGGGTCCTCAGCCAGAGGAGCAGCCTGGAGGAAGGACACTGGGATAGAGATCACTTAACCAGAGACGCCAAGGGGCCGAGGGCTTCTTATACCTCCAGCCCCACCCAGGCCCAGCTGATCCCCAGATCTGGGAGGTTTTCCAATGCCACCAAATCCATGTGGCCATAAACCAGCCCCACGCACTTGTGTACACATCTACTTTTCTCCAGGTACACCCAGAGAAGGAAGTGTGGAAAACTGATACAGTGTTGGTAAGCACCTACTATGTGCCAAGCAATGTTGTAAATGCCCCCATGTTGTAAATGAAGGAACTGAGTGTTAGAGATGTTAAAAGAGACTCGCCCAGGCCAGGCGCAATGGCTTACACCTGTAATCCCAGAACTTTTGGAGGTTGAGGCGGGTGGATCACCTGAGGTCAGGAGTTTGAGACCAGCCTGGCCAACATAGTGAAACCCTGTCTCTACTAAAATGACAAAAAATTAGCTGAGCATAGTGGCTCAGGCCTGTAATCCCAGCTACTTGGAAGGCACAGTCACAAATAAGGCATGAAGAATCACTTGAACTGGGAGGCAGAGGTCGCTTTGAGCTGAGATCACGCCATTGCACTCCAGCCTGGGCAACAAGAGCAACACTGTCTCAAAAAAAAAACAGAGAGAGAGAGAGACTTGCCCGATGCAGGGAAGCAATGATTCCAGGATTTGAACCTGGGCTGTCTTACTCCAAAGGCAGCTGCCAGACCCTCTTAAACTGGCTGGGCGTTGAGGGTCCTCCCCTGGCTTGTCTCAGGCCAGCATTTGTCAGGGGTGTGCTGTGCTGGGTGATTCATTCTTTACTGCTGACCCTTGCCTCGCCTGCCTGCATCCCTGCTGGTCTCACCTGGCCCCAGGGTGGTGCTGGGCCACCTTGGTCAGCTCCTCCTCGCTGTCAAAGGTCAGGAGCTGCACCCCGTGGTGGGCAGCATACCGGATGTGGGAGGCGGGCTTGCAGGGGTTGGCATAGATGCTTCGAGAGGGGGCCACACCCAGGCCCAGCACCTGCTCCAGCTCCACCTGGAGTGGCCAAGAGCCAGGGTTGGGGGCTGCCTCACTGCCCCCACCAACTATGTGGGGATAGGAAAACTGTGCATGAGCCAAAGAGGCTGCCCTGATGGAACCCCAGGTTGGGACCCACCCCCTGCTCCCTCACTTTCAGGGAGGAGCCCTGGGTGGGGCTGATAGGGTGCTCATTATGGAGTCCTTGCTGGGTAGCACAGGGCTGATAGTCTCAATGTGCCAGGCACTCCAGGTGCTGATAGTCTCAGCTTAGAACCAACCCCCTCTGATCAATTTCAGTCCCATGGAGAGGAGATGGGGTGGCTTCCTAGAGGCAGCTTAATCCTGCTTATCGGAGGGCTCCTCGGGAAGGGAGGAAGGGCTGGTCTGAAGGCAGTGAGTTACCTCAATGGATTGTTCACAGTCAGTTACAGATGACCGCCTTGTTCTACTCTTCCCCACTTCTCACTACTACACTTGACTAGTCTTCAAAAGAAAGGAAGGAAGGAGGGAAGCTCAGCGAAATACTCCCATCCCGAGAAGTTCTCCCCCTTCCCACCCTTGGCTTCTGCTCTAACCTCCCTCACCACTGCTGAATCCCCTTCTGCTAAGAACCCCTCGGAATGTTTCACCCTGGTGTACAAAAGAAATGCCGGCTTTGGATCAGCTATTTCTTTTTTTAATTTAATTTTATTATTTTTTTTTAGCCCCCCACCCCCGAGATGTTCTGTCTCTTACCATATGTTAGCCCATGATCCACCTAAGGCTATTGCTTCCTCTATGAAGTGCGGGTCCCCTGGCTACCTCGCAGCGCGGACAAGAGGATCAGAGAGAAGGCATGTAAGGCCCCTGCAGTGTGCTTAGCGCATTTCAAGTGCTCCAAGGGACAAGGGATACTTATTCATGACCACAGCAGCAGCATGGATTCACTCTCTTCCCGCTGGCATGGCCTACTCCACAGGCACAGGCTCACCTGGCTGGCACAGTCGAAGCCGGTGCCCAGGGTGGCCAGGACACGCAGCACCCAAGGGCTGCTGTTGCACTTCACTGCATAGAAGGCCGAGACCCGTGGCAGGCCTTGGCAGAAGGCCCGATGGCGGCTGACCAGCATGTCGAGATCGGCCAGCATGAAGGGGTCTCGTTGGTCCTACAGGGCAGGGAGACAGGGAGGAAAGGCTGGGGGGTGGATTATTTCATTTAATCCTCACAACAGCTCTATGAAGTTAAGGCCTGCTGTTATCCTCGTTTTAGAGATGGGGAAGCAAAGGCTCAGAAAGGTGGTCACTGGCTCAAGGTCCTACAGCAAGAGGATGGCAAAGACAGGGTCTGAACCCAGGTCTCCTAAGTCTAGGGAGACCACGCTTGACACTGTTATATTCTGCCTTGCAGCATGTGCCATGGTTCTCAGAGGAGAGAGGAGTCTGCTGGGCTGGGGCAGCTCCAGGCTATTTGTTCTACAATTATTCAGCAGGGTTAGCCAGCACCTACTCTGTGCCATACTCTAGTCTGGGTACCGGGGAAAGAGCAGTGAAGAAAATGGACCCAAAATCCCCATCCTTGTGGAGCTTCCATCCAACTGAGCCACAGAAAAAAGTCGTGGACTCATGCAGCATGAGCTCATTAATTAACTATCGTGAGCCACACACCGTGCTGGGGGAAGGGAAGGAGGTACTATATAAATCATTCCCATTGCACAGATGCAGCCACTGAGGTACAGAGGGCTGGAGTGCCTCACCCAAGTTCTTACTGCTAGACAGCAGCACAGTTGAGATTCAATCCCAACAATGAACAGCTTCAGGTGACACCTGTGGGTCAGGATATTTTGAGGTATCTATTTTTCCCTCTGATTTTCTCTCTTCTTCTCCTCCTCCCTGATGCCTGTTTCTGGCTCTATCATGTCCCTGGGGGAGAGATGTGGCCAGGCAGGCGGCGGCTATAAGACTTCCTGGCCTTCTTTGGGAAGCTTAGCCCTTGGGAGAAGAGGGTGCCAGGGTGCAAGAAGAATGTCATGGTGACACTGATAGAAGGCCCTCCCTCAGACCAGGAAAAGGGTCCCCTGACTGGCAGGGAGGGGGTGGTGAAGATGGTAAGAGAGCTGAGACTCTGTGTCCTAAGGGAGTCTGAAGGGAGGTGGGGTGGGGCCCCTGGAAGCCGGGGGAGAAATGGTAAGTCACTGAGTGAGTCTAGAGCAGGCCTTCCCAGCAGGAAAATCCCCCAGGATCTTGTCAACTATGTGCTCCGTGCAGTCGGTCTGGGGTGGACAAAGAGTCTGCACCTCCAACAGGTTCTCCGGTGATGGTGGCTATCAGGTCCAGACACGACCACACACGGAGGCAGCACAGCCCTAAAAACCCAGGGAGCCAGGGAAGCCAGGAGGACAGGCAGGCAATCATCTTTGTAGACTGAAGCTGGAGGACCCCACAGCTTGGCACTGCGTAAAACCCCAAGTGGTGGAAGCAGGCAGGGCAGGAAGAATAGAAACTCAGGAGGGCTGAGTTAGGAAACCCTTCACAGGGTCTCCCAAGTCAAGCTTTTCCATTAGTTTTAGCACAAGAGAGCCTTGAGAGAGACAGCCTAACGGCATTATAGAATGGTGAAACAGAAAGCCTATTTCTTGCCCACTACGGAAGACCTGAGGCTCACAACTGCCCGTCTCTCCTCTCCCTCCATACCAAATCAGAAAGCTCCTGGATCCTTTGCAGGACCACTTGATGAGCAGATTCTTCTGGCCCCAGGGTGATGAGCTCCTTCGGCCATGGCCATGGGCTTCCATGGGCTTTCTTCAGGCCCCCGAGGCTGGTGCTCATCCTGGAAACTCCAGCTGAGCCCTCTACTGAGCATGGTCCTTGCATCCTGGAAAAGACTTGCTCATGACCCAGCTTCCTCCTAGCCCTCAGCTCCCCACTTCCCACAGGCCCTGGGAGCCAGAGCTCCCAAGTTTTTGTTTGTTTGTGTTTGTTTGTTTGTTTTTTGAGATGGAGTCTTGCTTTGTTGCCCAGGCTGGAGTGCAGTGGCACAATCTTGGATCATTGTAACCTCTGCCTCCTGTGTTCAAGCAATTCTCCTGCCTCAGCCTCCCAAGTAGCTGGGATTACAGGCATACACCATCACCCCCAGCTAATTTTTGTATTGTACTTTTAGCAGAGATGGGGTTTCACCATGTTGGCCAGCCTGGTCTTTAACTCCTGACCTCAGGTGATCCACCCTCATTGGCCTCCCAAAGTGCTGGGATTATAGGTGTGAGCCACCACGCCCAGCCAGCTCTCCAGTAAGTATGCCCTTGGCCCTCCCATCCAGCTCCATGGAGCCCTCCCGAGTTTCCCATCTGTAGGATGATGGGCTACTGGCCCCAGCCCAGCCTATGTCAGAATCCTGGTATGGGTATCAAGCAAGCTGCATGCGCCACCCACACAGGATGGGGTGGTTGTGGTTCTCTTCCAGGCTCTCTCACATACATGTCCCCATTCAGAGATGAGAAAACCGAGGCACAGAAATGACAAGTGTGGGCCAGGTGCAGTGGCTCATGCCTGTAATCCCAGCACTGTGGGAGGCTGAGGCGGGTGGATCACGAGGTCAGGAGTTTGAGACCAGTCTGACCAACATGGTGAAACTCTGTCTCTACTAAAAATACAAAAATTAACCGGGCGTGTTGGTGCGTGCCTATAATCTCAGCTACTCAGGAGACTGAGGCAGGAGAATCACTTGAACCCGGGAGGCAGGCAGAGGTTGCAGTGAGCCGAGATCGTGCCACTGCACTCCAGCCTGGGTGACAGAGCAAGACCCGTCAAAAAAAAAAAAAGAAATGGTAAGTGTGGAGTCTGAGTTCCTTTAGATCTTTAGATCACAGCTAGGACCTAGGAGATGACCGAGTCCAACAGCCACATTTTACCAACAGTGACAAGAGGCCCAGAGAGAGGAAAAGACTTGGCCAAGGTTGAGTGGTTGGTAGCAGAGCTGGGACTGGAACCCAGGCTTCCTACAGCAGCCACTGACCCCACTGCTGGCCACAGCTGCCTAAGACTAAAGCGAGGTCAACCTGCAGCCAGAGGCCTTCTGTTCCAACAGTTGGGAGTGTACTTGTGTCCTCACCCCACACCCAGACTTACCTGGTGCTCACTGCAACCTCTTCTTCAGAGACAGCCAGGGGAGTAATCACCCAACCAGGTTCTTGCCTGCTGCCCAGAAAAGCCAATACACTGAGAACAGCAGGAGTGTTACAGCAGAGAAAGAGTTTAATTATCACAAGCAGCTGAGTGGGAGGTATTTCTCAAATCAACCTCTCTGAGACTTTGGAGGCTAGGGTTTTTCAGGATTGTTTGGTGGGCAGGTGGCTGGGTAGGACATGCAGGTTTGCTGGGGATTAGACTATAAGAGTGTCGGAACTATCTTTGCATACGGTTTCTGGTGGGGGGGGTCACAGGATCCACTGAGTCTGTTCTTCCATATGAGTCAAGATTCTCTAGAATGCAAAAGTCTGAAAAATATCTTGAAGACCAATCTTAGGTTTTATAATAGTGATGTTATCTATAGGAGCAATTGGGGAAGTTCCTTTACCTTGTGACCTTTGGCTACAGACTCCTGAGCAGTAGGTAAGTTAAAGAATAATGGCTGGTTCCTTTCGGCTGGAACCGCCCTCTTCCAGTAATTCACCAAAATGAGGAACACAAAGGGAAAGAGGAGAGGCACTCGATATATGTTCTCTAGGCCTTTAAAAAACATGGAGTTGTTCCTTTGGCCACGTATATGCGAATCTATTAAGAAAGGTGATATTGTAGACATGAAGGGAATGGGTGCTGTTCAAAAAGGAATGCCCCACAAATGTTATCATGGCAAAACTGGAAGAGTCTACAGTGTTACCCAGCATGCTGTTGGCATTGTTATAAACAAGTTAAGGGCAAGATTCCTGCCAGGAGAATTCATGTGCGTACTGAGCACATCACACACTCTAAGAGCGGAGAGCTTCCTGAAACGTGTGAAGGAAAATGATCAGAAAAAGAAAGAAGCCAAAGAGAAAGGTGCCTGGGTTCAACTGAAGCGCCAGCCTGCTCCACCCAGAGAAGCACACTTTGCGAGAACTAATGGGAAGGAGCCTGAGCTGCTGGAACCTATTCCCTATGAATTCATGGCATAATAGGTGTTAAAAAAATAAAAGTGACTGGAAAATCCCTGGCTGGAAGCACCCTGCCCCCAGGAAGTTCCCAACCCCCCATGCTGAAAGACCCGTATGCTTCCCGCGCGCGCCCAAATTCAAACAAAGCCCTGGCTCTCCAAACTGCCACGTCAACTCCCTGCCCATGCCAACAGCTAAGCCAATCACCAACCTCCACATTAGCTCTCCCTTCCCTTTCC
>PVKV010005677.1:0-112466 GCA_004027835.1 Alouatta palliata | reverse complement strand
AAAAAAAAAAAAAAAAAAAAAAAAAAAAATTGCCTCATGCCTCACGTGAGCATGTGCTCAGCTCCAGTATACACACTGGGCACGTGTGTCTCCCCCCACGGCAAATGCTGGCAGGCACGAGGCACGCCTGCGGACAGCCCGCCCCAGGGAAGAATGGGGGACAAGGAATGCGGACTGCAGCAGCCTGCGGATGTATAAAACCCCAAGTCAAAGGTCACGGTCACACCACGCACTTGCGTCTCTCAAGTAGCCTGCTTGGCCCTCTTCCAAGTGGAGTTCACTTCCTGCTCTAAAGCTTTTTAATAATCTTTCACTCCTGCTCTAAAACTTGCCTCTGCCTCTCACTCTGCCCTATGCTTCTTGGACAAATTCTTTCTTCTGAGGAGGCAAGAGCTGAGCTTGCTGCAGACCCGTACAGATTCACCACTGCTAACACTACTACCTCCCCTATGGGTTTGTTGTAGAGAATACACCAGTTAATATTTTTAAAGCTCTGAGAACAGACTCACACACAGGTACATCAGCACGGTCTCTCACATGATCATTTAATCCTCATGGTGACCCTATGACAGAGGTCTATGAGTTTCCAATTGCTGCTGTAAGAAGTTACTAACTTAGTGACTTAAAGAAATGCACATTTAGTATCTTATAGTTTTGGAGGTGAGAAGTCCTAAAATTAAAGTGTCAGCAAGACTGCTTCCTTCTGGGGGTGTCAGAGCATGTAAACCAGAGCAACTCCATCTTGAACAGGGTAAAATGAGGCTGAGACCTACTGGGCTGCATTCACAGATGATTAAGGCATTCCAATTCACAGGGTCAGCACAAGATACAGGTCACAGAGACACCTTGCTTATAAAACAGCGTGCAGTAAAGAAGCTGGCCAAATCCCACCAAACCAACATGGTGGTACAGAGTGACCTCTGGTTATCCTCACTGCTGCATTCCCGCCAGCGCCATGACAGTTTACAAATGCCATGGCAACGTCAGGCAGTTACCCTACATGGTATATGGTCTAGAAAGGGTAGGTATGAAGGCCTGAATAACCCACCCCTTTTTTTAAAACATATAAACAAGAAATAACCATAAAAATGGGCAACCAGCCACCCTCGGGGCTCCTCTGTCTCTGGAGCAGCCATTCTTTTACTCCTTCATTTTCTTAATAACCTTGCTTTCACTTTTCTCTATGGACTTGCCCTGAATTCTTTCTTGCATGAGATCCAGGAACCCTCTCTTGGGGTCTGGGTAGGGACCTGCTTCCTGCAATCAGCTCGAGGGGAGAATCATTTCCTTGCCTGCCCCAGCCTCTTCAGGGGCCCACATTCCTTGGCTCAGGGCCCTGATTGGCTTCCATCTCCACATCTCCTTCTTCAACTCTGACCCTCCTGCCTTTGTCTTTTCCTTATAAGGACACTGGAACCACTAAGACAATCCAGGAGAGTCTCCTCATCTCAAAATCTTTAACTTAATTATATCTGCAAAGTTCCTTTTGCCACGTAGAGTAACGCATTCATAGCTTCCAGAAATTAGGACGACATCTTTGGGAAGCCGTTGTTGATACTACAGTGGGTAGATATGAATATACACCTGTGATGTTGGTATGTCTTTCTTGAAGATGATAGGAAAGGGTGATTTGGGCCAAGTCCTACTGAAATTACTGCTAGCCAGTGGAACATACCAGTGTCGCATAGGAGATTGTATCAAACAATTCTATATTTCAGCATTGAGTTGCATGTGCTAATCCTTTCAGAACCTTGTGGGATAGGGGTTTGCTAGTGGCTGGATTACTGGATTCCACCATTCCCAAGAGACCAGCCCTTGTTCTAGACTGTTGAATGCCCACACCGTTATCCCACTGGCGGCTAGAGGGAAGCCATTCCTGTTTTCTGTGGATGGCCTCTCTTTTGTCTTCCTGCATGTTCCATCTCACTTACCCATTATGCCTTCTACCTTCCCTAGTTCCACCTTTTCTTCTTTATCAAACTCCATTTAAGTAAATTCCCCAAGGGACATAGCAAGACATGATACCCAAACTCAAGGCTCAAACACAGGTGTCTCTGATCTCAAAGTTTATGCTCTGAAGTCTTACAAATACTCAAGATACCCCTAGGGCTTGAGGAGAAAATGTTTTCCCTCCCAGTCACCATGCGGAATGGGTAACTGACTGCATCCCACCTGCCCCGGGTGTGAGAAATTCCAAAAAGAATGCAATGAGCTGAGTGTTTGTTCCCACTGTCATCCTGATGGTACAAGTTATTTCGGTGATGTCAGCAGCAAAAACACTGGACTGACAAACAGCCACCAGAGTTTGTATAAAAACTGAACTGCAGGCATTAGAGTCTAACTCCTGGCTGCATCAGCTGGTGCGGTGGTTCACATCTGTAATCCCAGCACTTTGGGAGACCGAGGCAGGCAGATCACCTGAGGTCAGAAGTTGGAGACCAGCCTGGCCAACATGGTGAAACCCCGTCTCTACTAAAACTACAAAAATTAGCTGGTTCCAAGTCTTTGCTATTGTAAACAGTGCTGCAGTAAACATACATGTGCATGTGTCTTTATAATAGAATGTTCTATTATCCTTTGGGTATATACCCAGTAATGGGATTGCTGGGTCAAATGGTATTTCTAGTTCTAGATCCTGTTCTCGCTAATATGTGGGTGTTGAACAATGAGAACACATAGACACAGGGAGGGGAACATCACACACCAGGACCTGTTGAGGGGCCGGGGACTAGGGGAGGGATAGCAGGGGGTGGGGGATAGGGGAAGGATAACATTAGAAGAAATACCTACTGTAGATAATGGGGGATGGATGCAGCAAATCACCATGGCACGTGTATACCTGTGTAACAAAACCTGCACGATCTGCACATGTATCCCAGAACTTAAAGTATAATAAAAAAAAATTAGTTGGACGTGATGGCACGTGCCTGTGATTCTAGCTACTCAGGAAGCTGAGGCATGAGAATCGCTTGAACCCGGGAGGCGGAGGTTGCAGTGAGCCGAGATTGCACACCACTGCATTCCAGCCTGGGCGACAGAGCAAGACTCTGTCTCAAATAATAATAATTCCCACTCCTAGTCTTCCTTAACGACAGCAACAGGAGGATGCAGGGGACGTTGTGTGCATACGTGGGGTAAGGTAAGCTGAGGTGGGGATGGAAGACTGTCTACCAAACCAAATTCCCGGCACAGCCAGGCTGCTCCTCCCTGCTTTCTCTGCCCTCCGTGTTGTCAATGTACGAGGAAGTGATGGGCCTCACATCCAGGCCTGGCCCATGGAAATCCCCCACATGCCATCCTTGTTTTCTTTCCTGAGCTTCTGGTTGATTCGAGAGGACATGGGGGAGTCTGGAGCTGCAAGGTGGAAGGAGCTGAATGAAATAGGAAGCAGGGCCTCCTTCCACCCCATCCCTATGGGACTGTGAAGAGTGAGAAATAAACTTTTGTGGGGTTATGTCAGTGAGATTTGAGGATTATGTGTTACAGCCCACCCTGACTAATGCATCCAAGTATTTCCAACTCCATGGTCTTGTTTCAGCCTTTCCGCAACCTTGTGACACAGGTAATACATTTTTTTTAAAGACAGAATATCACTCTGTTGTCCAGGCTGGAGTGCAGTGGCACGATCATGGCTCATTGCAGCCTCAACCTCCCAGGCTCAAGGATTCTCCCACTTCCGTCTCTTGAGTAGCTGGAAATACTTTAGCCACACTTGGCTAAAACATAGGTAATACTATAATATCTATAATATAGGCAATGTTGTGATACTATAGTATTGTAATAAATAATACCATATAAGATTAACTTTAAAGGTGAGCATCCAAAGAGAGGAAGCGAGTGAACCCTGGCAGTCATCATCCCAGGCCACCTCGTCCTGGTTGCTTTTGTGGGATGGGGCAGAGGCCTTGGGGCCAAGACAGAGACATTTCCTAAGCCTGATCTGTTATTCTACAAGGCTTTAGCTCCAGATGACTTAGACCCAAGGTAATCAGTGAGGCAAGTGCTGCAACTCCCCAGACCCCAACCAGGTCACTCTCTGCTCTTCCAGGTCTCCTGGGTGATGGCTGGAAAGAAAAGGTAGCCACTGTACCCAAGAAGCAGCTGAGTGGCTGCACCCTAAAGTGGAGGGCGATTGTTTAGCAAGGCACCAGAAATGCAGATGGCTTCAGACACAGTCCTTACCCCTGAACTGTAACAGTCACAGCCAACATGGACTGAGTGCTGCCCTCGGGCTGGGCACTTGGCTAAGTGCCCATCTCACAGTACTTCATGGAGCCCACACAAGAGCCTTACTGGGGAGAACCTCCTGCTGGAATCACTTCCACTATGGTGGAAGGAGAATTGTGTGGTGGTTAAAAGTCTTGGCTCTGGGGTTGAAGCAACTCTACCCTCTCTAGCAGGGCAATGCTACTGTTGTTCATTTGCCACTCTACTCCCATTTTCTGTCACGATGGAGATAATAATGCTATCTTTATCCCAAGGTTATTGGAAAGTTTAGGCAGAAAGTAGCTAACTCTGCAATGGAATAAGAACACTGTGTGAGCTCCCATGTTACTAAGGAGCCAGGGGTGTGAAGATCAAATGCTTTGTCAAATGACACTGAGCTGGCACAGTCCAGGTACGCACCAATTCTGGAATCCACTTTAAACCCCCCCGTGGGAGGGAAAGGAATTTGTCAGAGTCATGTATGTGAAGAACAAAAATATTCACTGGGGGCCAAAGACTCCCCTGGACCAGACTCACTTTATCTGTTGCCCATTTGTTCAGCTGAGGTCTCCCAAGGCATTATGCTAAGGGTATAAATGCAACTTTGCGTTGACCACCCAGAGTCCTCTCTAGCCTTCTCACTGCCTTTTATAACCTGGTGAACCTTTCCCTATGTACAAGCATTTTCCTGAGTATCGTGTCTGGTGCAAATCACATTTGAAGCGTAGCTTGGATGTTTACTCGTCAGAGATGACTCCAGTGAGTTCTTTTGTAGAGCAAAGCTCTGGGGAAGATGACTAATGACCCTCTTGGTAAAATAGTCAACCCAGTAAATGCAGATTTCAGTAAACTCAGGTCTCTGACCACATATCTTAATTTTTTGTATGATAATTTAATTTATTTTAAGGCAGACACGACTTAAAGACCTACATAAAAGAATTCCCTAATACCTGGAATGGTTAGGCAGCAATGGGTTCTGATCCACACAGGAATAGCATGAAAATGGGGACTGTCTTAGGTAATGTCACATGGTATTCTGCAGGCTCAGAGAGGTGTAGGAGCCCTGGAAGGATCCTGTGACTGCTACAGCAGCTGGGGAATAAATGAACATGAGCTTGACCTAGAAGAGTGTTGCGCTGGGATCAGGAAGGACCAGCTGGGACGGCAGATGCCTGCATGAAGAGGGCAGCGCCCCCTCCCCAACTCCTGGTACAATTTCATGCACCACTTTAACCTACTGGAGCTCAGACACATCCCTGGGGAGAAAGGAGGAAAATCTGAATTGTTTGAAATTGAATTCTTGTTCCTAAAGGTAAATGACTTCATCAAAAAGTAATTTTAGTTAAAAAAAAAAAGAAAGAAAGAAAATCATGTTTTTTACACACCTGAGTCTTTGGCCTGAAGACCATTCTACCAGAAATAAGTTTTCATACCTTGAGGTTTTGAAATTGGGAGCCCATTTGCTTTTACTACGGTCATTTATTAAGAGAGAGGAGATTCTAGAACCTTCCATGTCCACCTGCGGCCAAGAGTGCCCTCGATTTTAGCAGCGGGTAGTAATTTAGGCAGAAAAGAGGAATGTTTTCTTATTTGATACTTCTGAACTTAAATGGTCTGGATAATTACAGCTTTTTTTTTTTTTTCATGAGATTGATCTTCCTCTATGGGAAGAGGTCTGATAACTGTTTAAACACTGCCAGGTGCCCCAGTAATCTCAGTTCTCAAACTTTTATATAATCACAGGGTCTGTTGCAATTTGTGCCTGCTTTTCTGGGAGTGAAACTAAGACTCCTCTAGAAAACGGTGCCAGGCAAAAAGGCCAAGGGGTGTGCTGGGGACAGAGTGCTACTTATTCAAACCCAGACAGAACACGCACACTCACTGTATAGTCTGTTCTCACACAGCTACAAAGAACTACCTGAGATTGGGTAATCTATAAACAAAAGAGGTTTAATTGACTCACAGTTCTGCATGGCTGGGGAGGCCTCAGGAAACTTACAATCATGGCGGAAGGTGTAGGGGAAGTAAGGCATGTCTTACGTGGCAGCAGGAGAGACAGTTGAGAAGCTGGCAAACACTTTTAAAACCACCAGCTCAGCTGGGTGCAGCGGCTCACACCTGTAATCCCAGCACCTTGGGAGGCTGAGGCAGGCAGATGACCTGAAGTCAGGAGTTGGAGATGAGCTGGGCCAACACGGTGAAACCCCATCTCTACTAAAAATACAAAAATTAGCTGGGTGTGGTGGTGCACTCCTGTAATTCCAACCACTCGGGAGGCTGAGGCAGGAGAATTACTTGGACCTGGGAGGTGAAGGTTGCAATGAGCCAATATCACACCATTGTACTCCAGCCTGGGTGACAAGAGTGAAACTCTGTCTCAAGTAAACAGAAAATAGATATTCTCAAATAAATAGAAAATAGAAAAATAATGCAATAAAACCACCAGCTCTTGTGAGAACTCACTCACTATCATGAGAACAGCACTGGGGAAACCATCCCCAGGATCCAATCACCTCCCAACAGGTCCCTCCCTCAACACATGGGGATTACAACTTGGAATGAGATTTGGGTAGGGATACAAGCCAAACCATATCACTCATGCACTGGGAAGCTGACGGGTGAGGGCAGCCGCTTACCCTGATCCCACATGGAAACTTTCTTCTACCACAACTCGGCTGAGAGGATACCATGGAGGAATTTCTACAGGCACCATCTAATGAAGGCTCTTCCTTTTCCTTTTTTTTTTTTGAAACAAGGTCTTGCTCTGCTATCCAAGCTTGAGTGCAGTGGTGCAATCATGGCTCACTATAGCCTTGACCTCCTGGGCTAAAGTGATCCTCCTACCTCAGCCTCCCTAGTAACTGGAACCACAGGCACATATCACCATGCCAGGCTAAGTTTTGTATTTTTAGTAGAGATGGGGCTTTGTCATGTTGGCCAGGCTGGTCTCCAACTCCTGGCCTCGGGTGGTCTACCTGCCTTGGCCTCCCAAAGTGCTGGGATTACAGGCATGAGCCACTGCACTCAGCCAGTTTTTTTCCTTTAAGTCATTCAGTCAATACTTCAGTTAATGGATGAACCATCCACTAGTTGCTCAAGTAAGAAATGCCAGGATTCTTTTGTTTTCTATTTTTTGAGGCAGGGTCTTTCTCTGTTACTCAGGCTGGAGTGCAGCGTCATGTTCCTTGCTCACTGAGCCTTGAACTCCCGGGCTCAAGTGATCGTCCCATCTCAGCCTCCTGACTAGCTGGGACTAGAGGCACATCCCACTGCATTCGGTGATTAAAACAATTTTTTTTTTGAGATGAGGTCTTGCTCTGTTGCTCAGGCTAGCTTCAAACTCCTGTCCTCAAGCAACCCTCCTGCCTTGGCCTCCCAAAGTGCTGGGATTACAGGGATGAACCACCGTGACTAGCCCCAAGATTCTTGATATATTGGCAAGTCTTGATGGTCTTATATCTGACATTGAATTCCTCCAGAAGTAGAACCTGGGACAAAGGTTTGAAAAAAAATGATTTTGGAGCAGTTTATTCCAGGAAGGCACCACCACGGAGCTGGGCTGTGAAGTCGGGAAGGGAAGGAAGCCAATGCAGGCATGGGAATGAGCATGTCACCTCTGCAGCAAACAGAGCTCGGTCCTGCGGGCACCCTCAGGGAGATGGAGTCAGTGGTGTGTGGGTGAATGGCTCTGAAGGAAACCCTGATTTGTAGTTTACTGCATTGAATGGTGTCCTCTCCCAAATTCATGTCCACCCAGAAGCTCAGAATGTGACTCTATTTGGACATAGGCTCTTTGTATATGTAATTATTAACATTAAGTCATACTGGATTAGTGTGGGCCCTATATCCAGAGGGTGGTGTTCTCATAAGAAGACCCAGGAAGACACAGCAACATGCAAACCTGGAGGGAAGGCACTGTGAAGATGGGGGCAAAGATTGGACCAACGTAGCCACAAGCCAAGGAATGCTGGAAGCCACCAGGAGCTGGAAGAGGTGAGGCAGGTTCCTCCCCTAGAGCCTTTGGAAGAAGCACAGGCCACTGACGCCTCAATTCCAGACTTCAAGCTTTCTGAACTGTGAAAGATGACTTCTCTGTTGTTTTAAGTTTCTGGTGATTTGTTACAGCAACCATGGGAAACTAATGTGTGTAGTGTGATATGGTTTTGGTCTGTGTCTCCACCTGAATCTCATGTTGAACTGTAATACCCAGAGTTGGAGGTGGGCCTGGGGCAAGGTGGTTGGATCGTGGGAGCAGAGTTCTCATGAAAGGTTTAGCAGTATCTCCTTGGTGCTGTTCTCACGAGATCGAATGAGTAGTGGCTTACAGTGAGAGCTGGTAGTTTAAAAATGTGTTGCACCATCTTGAGTTAATTTTTGTATAAGTTTACAAGAGCAAAGATTTGAAATCAACCCAAATGTCCATCGATGATAGACCGGATAAAGAAAATGTGGCACATATACACCACAGAATACTATGCATCCATAAAAATGAATGAGTTCATGTCCTTTGCAGGGACATGGATGAAGCTAGAAACCATCATTCTCAGCAAACTGACACAGGAACAAAAAACCAAACACCACATGTTCTCACTCATAAGTGGGAGTTGAACAATGAGATCACATGGACACAGGGAGGGGAACACCGCACACTGGGGCCTGCCTAGGGTTAGGGGTAAGGCGAGGGAGAGCATTAGGACAAATACGTAATGCATGCAGGGCTTAAAACCTCGATGACGGGTTGATAGGTGCAGCAAACCACCATAGCACATGTATATCTTTGTAACAAACCTGCACGTTCAGCACACATATCCCAGAATTTAAAGTAAAATGAAAAAAAAAAAAAAAATGTGTGGCAGCTCCCGCCCCTCCCTCCTGCCCCAGCCATGTGAAGTGCTGGCTCCTGTTTCACCTTCCACTAGGAGGCCTCCCGAGGAGCAGATACCGCCATGCTTCCTGTGCACCCTGTGGAAGCGTGAGCCAATTAAACCTCTTTTCTTTATAAATTACCCAGTCTCAGGTATTTCTTCATGGCAGTGTAAGAATAGATGGATACAGAAAGTTGAATCTGTATTAGTCAGGGTTCTCCAGAGGGACACAAGCAGTGGATCCATGTGTACGTGAAAGGGAGTTTATTAGGGAGACTTGGCTCACACAGTTATAAAGCAAAGCTGCAGGATAGGCCATTTGCAAGCTGGGAAAGAAAGAAGCCAGTAGCGGCTCAGTCGGAGTCCAAAAGCCTCAAAATCAGGGAAACCATCAGTGTGGCATTCAGTCTGTGGCCAAAGGCTCAAGAGCCCCCAGAAAACTACTGGTACAAGTTCTAAAGTCCAAAGGCTGAAGAACCTGGAGTCTGGCGTCCAAGGGCAGGAGGAGTGGGAGGAAGCACCCAGCATGGGAGAAAGAAGGAAGCCAGGAGTGCCAGCAAGCAAGGTCATCCCACCTTCTTCCACCTGCCTGGTTCTGGCCATGCTGGCAGCTGATTGGACGGTGCCCACACACATTGAGGGTGAGTATTCCTCTCCCAGTCCGTGGATTCGTGTCTGTTTCCTCTGGCAACACCCTCACAGACACACCCAGAGAGAATACTTCACCAGCCATCTAGGAATCCTTCAATCCAATCAAGTTGCTGTCTGATGTTAACCATCACATAGTGTTGATGGTGTAAATATCCCTCCCATGGCTGATTTCAAGCTACCAGTGAGATGTGACTGAATAACGATTTGGGAAGAGATGTTCATGGTAATACTTTGTGCCAATACCAGCCGACTCCAGCCCATGACAGAATGGCATAGATTCTGCACTGTAGAACATACCTCTGACTTATTCCATCTGAAGGATATAAATGCCTACTTATGTTTGCCGCATAACAAATTACCCAAAAGTTATCAGCTTAAGATGACAAACACTTATCTCACAGTTTCTGTGAGCCAAGAATTTGGAAGTAGTTTAACTGCGTGGTTCTGGCTCAGGTTCTCTTACAATGTACACTCAAGGTACCAGCCAGGGCTGCATTCATCTGAAGTTTTGAGTGGGGCTGGAGTATGTGCCCCCTACATGGCTTTTGGCGGGAGGCCCCAGTTCCTCACTGGCTGTGGGCAGGAGACCTCAGGTCCTTACCACATGGGGTTTTCTATAGAGCTGCTTGAGTCTCCTTACAACATGGCAGCTGGAATCCCCCAGAATGAGAGAGTGCAAGAAAGGAAACCACAATGCGTTTTGTGACTCAGTCTCAGAAGCCACATATCATGACGTCTACCTCATTTTATTCATTGCCTAGTGTGGCATAAATTACAGGGGCAAGACCTATACAAGGATGTGGACACCAGGATGATCCTATATCCTCTGTTTCTTGACTGTGATTGGCTGAGGGCTGCTCACCAGGATGGCAACTCTCTAGCTATTCCAAAAGCATTCAGTCATGTTTTCCATGCTTGTGCTAGGGTGCTGTTGGCAGGTACCGCTCCTGGAGTGTGGGGGAATATGGGTGGGGCACAGATATGTTCTGTTGTATTCTTGTTCCAAAATGCATCTTACATTTTACTAGTTCTTTTCATCTCCCCTGCTACTACCTCTGAGCCACTGCAGTCCTTCGCCAGTACAATTGCAAGTAGCCCTTCTAATGAAACACATCTCAACACACTCTTCACCTGGTGGCTCGACTCATCTTTTAAATGGGATTCTGAGAACATCCCTCTCCTGCTTGTGAGCCCCCATGCCTTTCTCTCTAGCCACTCTCCTTGCCATGCTACGCAGGTTAGCAGTCTCACCCTTTATGATTTTTCTCCCACACTCACTGCCTTCCAGCCATACTGGCATTTTTCCAGTTCTTAAACACTGTGAGCTCACTCTTGCTTTGCACCTTATATTCGCTTTGTCTGGGATCCTAATCCCCAGGCACAACTATGTTTATTCATAAATTCTCAGCTTAAATGTCTTCTAGTGACCATGCCACATAAGTAATACTTTTTCCATGCATGGTGCCTGGTTATTGTTGACCACACCACTCTGTTCATATTTTTTATAGTGCTATTTTTCACTGTCCTGTGTCATCGTTGATTTACTTAATGTTTGCTTTTAATTGATTTTCCCCTGTAGAGTACACGTTCCATATGGATAGGGACTCCAACTCTCTCGTTAACTGCTGTATTCTGACCACTTAGACCAGTGTCTCATTCATAACCCATGCTCGTGAGTATCTGTTGAGTGAATGGATGAATGAATTGGATCTGCTGTGTCTTCACGCCAGTTCGTATCATTGTGTCCCGTCTGAATCTACGTTGTTACCTTTAACAATGATTTCTCTTTCCATGGCTACAGAAATACTCTGAAAACAGCAGCTGTCTCAAGAGTGTGTCCTCACAGTCCAAAATGGCCTGCGTCTTCCAATCACATGCCTCATTCAGAGGACAGTGCAAATCACAGAAAATGTAAATCTTGACCTCTAACTTAACCTGAATTTTTTTTAATCAATAAAATTTCACAGTCTGGTAATTTCTTTCCACCTAAGCGTCCTCTTTGACAGAAAGAAAAAGGCTTTTTGGACAGAACATTTTGGTTAGTAGAAGATAAATGGAAAAAAAGTCTTAATTTGCCTCATTTTTTGAAACATAATCTCATAATCTAATGTCTTCCCTAAAAGAAAAATGATAACAGAATAACCTGACTTTCCTCTTCTTAGTTCACTTTATAAACTTTCTTGATCCAAATTTTTAAATGAGCACCTCCACCTCAAAGAACTCCTACAACAGGACTCAACTGTCAGAGCCCATGGGTTTTTGTTTTTGTTTGTTTATTGTTTAGAAGCAGTTTATAAACCTTTTTGAGCAGGCAAACACTCAGGAAACTCTACCCAACTTAGCTTCTTCAGACACAAATTTTTAGATGCAGAGACCAACACCCTAGTGTGACAGTCAAACGTTTGAATACTATGAGGCACCATAAAGAACTTAGAACAAACGCCCATTTAAAAAGCCAGCGTATTCCATGGGCATTTGGCCCTTGTTCCCAGTAGAGCTGCAGCCTCCCCAGCTGTGAAGGGGAGCAGCGGCTTTTCACTTCCCCTGGGAAACGCTCTCTCCAGCAACGCTGTGTTTTCGCTTTTGTGTTTCAGTGCCCAGTTCTTGGCAAGCTCCTACCTTTCTGTCCTGGGTCTTGGCACCTGTGCTTTCTCCTCTGCCAGGTATTTCATCTAGATTCCTAGCATTTCTGATGCATCCTAAGCCTCCGGTCAAGCCACATTTCCTCTGCGTGGTCTTTGCTGACCTCCCTGACCACCTCAGGTGCCTTCCTTAGAACTTCTCCAAGCATTGTTACCTCTCCTGAACATTTTCTGCAGCTGAAACTTTTTTTTTTTTTTTTTTTTTTGAGACAGTCTCGCTCTGTCTCAAAGATTGTACCCAGGTTGGAGTGCAGTGGTACAATCTTGGCTCACTGCAACCTCCACCTCCCGGGTTCAAGTGATTCTCATGCCTCAGCCTCCCAAGTAGCTGGGATGACAGGTATGCACCACCACACCTGGCTAAATTTTGTACTTTTAGTAGAGATGGGGTTTTACTGTGTTGGCCGAACTGGTCTCAAACTCCTGACCTCAGGTGGTCCGCCTACCTCGGCCTCCCAGAGTGCTGGGATTGTAGGCACGAGCCACCACATCAGGCCACAGCTAAAACCACTGTAATGGCCAGTATAAAGATTTGGTTTGTATTTGTAATGAATGAAGTTTATGTCCTGCCTACATCCAGATCTCTCCATGCCATGCCTTTTGGTGAATGCCTTTTGTGACTTCCTTCCCCCTGTCTGCCTGCCTTCCGCTGGCTTTCCTTCCCACTAGCTGGCACCTGCAGCTCTTCCTTACAGGACTGTTCTTGGGCACTGGAATTCCACTTTACCTACTTCTGCAGAGGCCAAGAAGAGCCTGGGAACTCACATCGTCCCAAGAGGATGCATGTGGCCCTGGGCAAGACCAGGTAGGCAAAGGCAGCACATCCCGCCCTTGGCAATGCTGTTTTTATCATCGGCTGGGTGATTTTTTGAAGGCTGCCAGTTCTGAGTGGTGTCTGGAGCACCAAAGGCCTCTTTTTCAGGCCCAAGGGATGGACAAGAATGACTGTCTCAATTCTTTACTCTGTTACAGAATAATCCAGGGAAGCCTGGGTGGTTAGGACATTCTGCAGAGCACCACGCTGACCGAGTGCATTCATGGACCGTTAATTGGATCTGATGAGCAGGAAGTGGCAAGGACTTTGAGTGACCTGGAACACCTGCTCCAGAGGGTGAGGGACAAACTCTGAGGGGGTTTGAGGCCTGCCACTTTGGCAAAATGCTGAGCAGACTAGAGCATGCCTACGCGGTTGAAACTTTCCCTCTCAGGGACAGTACAAGTTGCTCCTTGTACCGCCCAGCATAAGGAAGAGGCACAGTGCTTGGCATGTCTCCTCTGGTTTCAGAGGCAGCCTATCTTTCTTGGCCATGCTTTCCTGGCCATATATTGAGAGACTCATCAGGCTGCCAGCTTTTAGTGGGGCTCAGAGCAAAAAAAAAGTCTTCATCAAGTCCAGGCTGCAGGTCAATGGCCTTGTCACTTGGGCCATCTGAACTGTCTGAGCCCATGGTCGCAGAGGTACTGCTGCAAGATGAGGTGCCCTGTGTGGTTTCTGGAAAGCTCTGAAATAAGAAGCCCAGTGGAGAGTGCCGGGTTCTGGAGCACAGCCACCTGTCTCTAACAGAGAAATAGACACCATTATTCACATGGTAGCTGCGAGCCATGGTGAGAGTGAGCATCTAGGTTGGATTGAATGGTGCTGCCCCTCTTATCTGGGGATAGGAAAGTCTGTGCAGGGGGCATATGGCTGAACCTGTGGGAGTAGGCATAGAGCATGAGGTTCACCTATGGCACGTTCACGCCAGACCGCAGAAGAAATACTCAACAAATGGATAGGATGAACCATGCGTTAGAAGCCAGCCAGCCCTCATCCTCAGCTGCGCCGTTATGCTCAGTAACAGAGTGAATAAAGAGGCAGAAACGGGCCGTCCCTGGGCCTAGCAGGATAGTTTGCCTCTTGCCAAGGGGGCTCTTGCTCCTGCCACTACCGGTGCTGAGCTGTTCTCTGGAGAGACTCGTCCTGGGCCCCCAGTTGGCTCAAAGGTACTGTGTTAGATTCCCGTTGCTGCTGGAACACAGCTTTATTATCTTATGGTTCTCGATGGGCATGGATATTTCCCCCTTAGTTTGGTCTCCTTCAGTTTCTTTCAATAGTGTTTTATGGTTTTCAGTCTTCCATGTATATATTTTGCAGCTATGTTATAATGTTCATACATAATTAAGGTTGTTCTCACTTTTAAGTAACTTTCATGATTGTGACGCGTCTCTTCATCTCTAGTAATGCTTCTTGCTGTAAGGTGTTCTTTTTCTGACATTAGTATAACTACATTAGCCTTTTATTAGTGTTAACATCGCACCTTTGACCATCATTCTTTTACTTTCAGCCCTGCTAGCCGTGGCCCTGGGAAGGAGGCTCTGACCCTGTTTCCTCAGCTATAATAGGCTGGTAAAGCACCTACCTCAGAAGGCATTGTAAGTAAATAACTAAAAGATGTTTAACATCGGTCCTGGCATGGAGTAAATGCTCATTCAGTGGAGTCTCTTATTATTGCTACTGTGGCTATTCATATTCATAGAGAAGTGCAGGCCTCCATTCACACTGAGAGAGAAGAGTTTCTTTCACCAGACCTTAGAGCTTCTGAAAGACCACGAGAAGACAGGCTGGGGTAAACAGTCAACTTCTGTCAACAAAGGGTTGGGAGCAGAAGAGTAGCAGAGTGGAGCCCCTGCCCATCACAGCGTCCAATCATTCTGTGCCATAGCTGCCCCCACCTTCTCTGCCTCTGCCCTCTGACTGTGAGCACCTTAAGGTCTTGGCCATTATTCCATCTTTTGCATATTGCACCGGGCCAGGCACAGAGCAGGTGTTCCATGAGTGTGTGCTGGGTAAATAATTGACCCCGCAACCGAGAGACAACGTAGCCTTCTATTTCATCATGTGAACATGAAGAAAGAATTCCAGGCTCACAGTCATGCCTCTTTCCCTGGTCTCATACTTCTGTGAAAAGGCAGTGGCTGTTGTGAAGTGGTGTATAGCTGTTTAACATTTTACCTTATTTGTGTAAGGGGTTGAATTAGAGGTTACATGCCCGCAGACCCATCCACGGGATCCCATGTTTACACAACAAGGGGAAGTAGGCTTGGCAGGTTGCTGCAGGGCTGGCACTCAGGAAGGTGTGTTGGAAATCTTTGATGAATGATCCAATTTGTTTTAGGGTCTAACATGATTCGGACTGTGTGCCCTCACTCTGTAAGGTCAGATTTAGTCCTAAGATTGCAATGAAAGAGAAATTTTGAACACCATGAGGCCCCCAAGTGACTGAACTCACCAACAGAAAGTATTTGATGATAGTGGGTATCACTTACATAGGCCGGAGTTGCCACCCTCCCAGATGTTCCCTGGGAGGATTCCTGGAATATGGGTCTTCCAGGTTTAAATGAGGATGGTCCCAGAAGAAATGGAACCAACTGGTAACTCTAATATAGACTCTCATTTCTCTGCCAAAAACAATGGCAGGTTTTCCCTGAGTATCCTGCTTGAGGGAGGGAGTTCTTCAGCCTCATTGTCTTGGGGCCTCAGAACTGGGGTAGCACCACTGACCTGAGTGGACCACTGAGGGATCTGCCCAAGGCCACCAGTTGCCTTGCCGTGGGTTCATGCAGGATGGGGGTGGAGATGGCTATGACCATTTTTTTTAGAGTTGGCATCTTGCTTTGTCCTCCAGCCTGCACCCAGGCTGGAGTATAGTGGCAAGATCTTAGCTCACTGCAGCCTCAACCTCCTGGGCTAAAGAGATCTTCATTCCTCAGCCTCCCGAGTAGCTGGGACTACAGGTGTACACATCATGCCTGGCTAAGTTTTAAATTTTTTTTTTTGTAGGGACAGGGTCTTGCTATGTTGCTCAGGCTGGTCTCGAACTCCTGGGCTCAAGAGGTCCTCCCACTTCAGCCTCCCGAAGTGCTGGGACTACAGGTAGGAAGCACCACACCCAGCAGTGTAACCATCTTATAGTTTAACTCAGGGTAGAAACTAAGCATCCAGCATCACCTCCAACCACAATCCTCCTGTCCCTTGTTTGGAGCACAGGTCTTTTTAAGAATTACAGAGCTAGCTAGGCAGGTACTCAGACACAGGAGCAGACGTAGTATCTAAAGGAAAGGTCTTGAAGCCTCTGTCCTCTCTCACTGTGAACCTGCAGCTGTGTGGTGAGGAGGCTGAGGTCTCCTGCAGTTTTGATTAGGAAAAGTCACAATATGTTCCTCTTATCTGCTTCTCACAAGGAGAAAAATTGTTACTTGATGTCATGGGAATTCTAATCCCATGTAGAGAATTTTTAGGATGGTTTCCCATAACGAGATAAACGCCAGCCCCTGGAGGCAAATCCATGCAGACAGAAAGTAGGGTGTTTGTGACTTAGGGCTGGGGAGAATGGGAAGTAGGGAGGTGATAGCTAAAGTGCATGGGCTTGCTTTCTGGGATGTTAAAAACGTTCTAAGACTGATGTGATGGTGGGATGCACAACTTGGTGAATATACTAAAACACACAAGTTGTACAATTTAAACGGATCAATTTTATGGTATGGGAATGATATCTCAATAAAGTTATTTAAAAAAGAACAGCTTGGCTGCTACCAAAACATTTTCTTTCCCCAACCAATCAATAATAACAACCTCACCTGAACCTCAAACAAACAAAAACAAATGCAAAACTGTCACGGCAAAAGTGCAACTTTCCCCAGAGGAGAGCTTTAACACCATTTTCCACCTGGTACCTGGGCTTGCCTTCTTCTGTGAAGGACGCTGGTAGTTTGCAAAGCTGGGCCTCAGTCTGGCAGTGGTGGCATCTGGCATAACCCTGGAAGTTGGGAAAAAGGCAAATTCAGGAGCCCGGCCTTAGTCCTATTAAATCAGAACCTTCGGCCACAGGGCCCAGCCATCTGCATGTCATCAGGTCCTCCTGCTCGCTGACTTTGGGTACTGGTGTGGATGATGGTGGATCTGTGAATGAACGCTCTCCCGCTCAGTGACTCTGAATGCTGGTGTCAATGGAGACGGTGTGTCTATGAATGAAAGCCCTCCTGCTCATTGATTTTGAGCACTGGTGTGGATGACGGTGGATCTATGAGTGAAAGCCCTCCTTATTAGGAATCACTGTGGATCAGTGAAGAAACCAAGAGGGATTTTTTTTTTAAAGATCGGCAAATGTATTGTTTTTCCTCTAGCCTAACAGTTTAATTCTTCTGTGGTTGTATATTTTGGCATGGGAAATAGCAATTAAGTGAAACAAAACACACCCCACAAGACACTGACTTGTAAGCCATGAAAAGCCTTTTAATGACAATTGGCATCACAGGTATAAATAAATATCTTCTTCTTTCCATCTATGATATGTGCTACAAATATATTTTAAAAGGTCCAACCCAGATTAGGAGGCTTCAAGGACCCTTTCTTAGCTACTGATTTTAGTAATTAAAAAAATAAACAGAATAACCCCCCCTGGCATCTTTGTGAGCATCTCCCTTCGGAGAGCGTGAAAGGCTGGCAGGTGTCTTCCTCCTGCAGCTGCAGTCAATGGAGCACATGGAGAACTGGAGTCAGGTGATCACGAAGGGGCTTGTTTCACTGGTGTGGTCCTCACTGCCACATATGTGTGTCGCTTTGGATGAATGCGTTTTTGCAATGTGCTGCTACACAATTATGCTGTTCAAAAACACAGTTGATTGACAATCTAACATAGATTTTTATCTTTAGAGTTTATGCTGGTATACTCAACAAAGAAAGAAAAACAACTTAACCCCACCCCCACAGTTTGTATCTTTGTTCATGTTATGAGCATTTATGTATCATTTGTTATGTCTTGTGATAGACCCAGCCCACCAGGTTGGCTCTGATTATGCCTGAGTGTGGCCTCTTCTTTGATTGTTTTTTTTGAGACGGAGTCTTGCTCTGTCACCCAGGCAGGAGTGCAGTGGCATGATCCAGGCTAACTGCAACCTCTGCCTCCTGGGTTCAAGCGATTCTCTGCCTCAGCCTCCTGAGTAGCTGGAATTACAGATGCCCACTACCACACCCAGCTAATTTTGTATTTTTAGTAGAGACAGGGTTTCACCATGTTGGCCAGTCTGGTCTTGAACTCCTGACCTCGTGACCCACCTGCCTCGGCCTCCCAAAGTGCTGGGATTACAGGTGTGAGCCACTGCGCCAGGCCCTCTTTTTTGATTTAACCCAACTTTCTCCTGTGCAGGAACATCCCCACGATGACAGGAGTAGATTCCCAAGGGGTCAGGTGGTCCAGGCGGGGCTCCGTTCTCCTGGCCACATCCTGTCTGTACAGCCCCTCACAAGGCCACACCTGCTGGCTCTGCCATATGGTAGTGGTGATGGATTACGGACAGTTCCTCTCCTCACACAGAAGGCTCTGAGAGCTCCCTCCAATTGTACAAAACCAGCTACTATCAACAAAGCTGGAGGGATATACAAAAACATTCAAGTTACTACTTAAACAACGGATTAACTGACCTTGTTTCTAGGAACCCGTCTAATGAATAGGAATATAATTTATGTTTCATTTAGGAAAAATATACTGCTTGATTCTCAGAAATAAACATTAAATATGAATGCAGTGGAAGTCTGAGACACAGAAAGAAAAAAAAATAGGGAAAATTGGAAAAGAAAAGCTGATCAAGGAAAGATGTAAAACTCCTTAGTTCTACCCCAGGAGGCATCCACTGTTAAGAAATGTCTCCTCACCAGACCTGTGGTGACAGTTGAAGGCTGTCCTTGAAAAGGTAAAAAAATGTCCCTCAACAGGCCCTATGTTTATATTTTGCTCCTTTATTAGAAATATAAACAGATGATTATTTCTCTCTCTTTTTTATTTGTCTTTTTGCATTTTTTTAACAAATAATTTTTGGTAGCTTGTCTGTAGTATGTTTTGACTCATAAAATAACCTTCCTAATTTCGCCTGTGCACTTCAGTAGCTTGGTCTTCACTCCCCGTGGCCCAGACTTTATTCTCCTGACCTTTGAACATCCACCGTCATGGACTGCTGAAAACCCCTTGATACAAAAATGTCCTTTCCTGACTTCAAAACTTTCCATCTGGTCTAGCATGGCATCCGGGACCTTCCCTTCTTAACCCGGCGGATAACTCCTTCTGCCCCACTTGGACCAGTTTCCAGTACAAGGAAGGCATCTGGGCAGGGCCCTTTGGTGAGAGGGGCCTAAGCTTTATCTTTGAGTTTCTCCAGATAGTTTCTAAGTTCCTTGGGGGCACCCACAGCCATGTCTTGGCACACCCATTTGATGTCCTCATCATTGCCGCTGACGATGGAGTTCACCGTGGGGCAGCTGTCATCCGGGGGGATGGTGGTAAAGGTGGTGAATTTCACCTTCTTCCTCTTGGAGGTGGGCGAGTGCAGGGGGTCCTGCTTCTGGTCTCTGCCCTGCCGCCCCCCGGAGTCGGCCGACCTGTGGATTTGGCTCTGCACGTGCTTGTGGGAGCCACCGTTGAGCAGGAGGTGGTTGCTCTCCTCGCAGGCCCCCGGTCCGCGGTCTATGATGGTGGTGTGCTCATCCTGGGGCGGTGGCGCGTCCCCCACACTCTCCAGGAGCTCGGCCTCATTGCCGAGCCACACCCAGTCATGAGAGTGGGTCATGGAGGCCTGGCCTTCCAGGGGCACTTGCTTGTGCCTGTACTTCAGGGCAAAGGTGGCGCAGTTGATGAGGAAGACGAGGATGGCCAGGCAGAACACCCCCAGGAGGGCATACATCCCGATCTCCAGGTCACTCAGGCCCCGCTGTGTCTGCACCAGGTCATTCTCCTCCAGCCCACTCCCGGCCTTGGGGAGGTCCACGTGGGCCGGGAAGTTGGTGAAGTCGATGGGGATGTTCTGCAGCTGCCCCTCTCCTGCCAGCCTGCCCCCATCTGCCTGGCTGTTCTTCACCACTTTGTTGTCCAGCAGCGACCTGGCCGTGGTGGTGGTTCTCCGGAGAGCCCCTTCCTCACGCTCCCCGGGAGAGCCGCCGTAGAAGTGCCCATCCTGGCCTGTGCGCTCGTGGTGCTGACCCTTCTGCCGGCGGTCACTGGCGTGGTTCTTCATCTCATCTTTCTCATAGTCCCTGCCAGGGCTGGAGTCAGCGTCATTCTGTCCGAACTTGACCCTGATGTTGCCGACGCCCACCGCCAGGACGCTCTTGCGTTTGGATTTCTGGCAGGCCTCGGCGATTGTCATGTCCACTCGGACCAGCGGGCCCTGGCCTTCCCCTTCGGCCACCACGACGGGCCACCTGGGAGAGCGGGCCTGGGGGACCGACACGACAGTCTCGTCCTGGGAGGTGGCTGCCAGGGAGAAGTCCTTGGTGTTGTAGATGTCCAGGGGTGTCACTGAGCCATCGCTGAACTGCAGCCACGTGCTGACTACAGCTTCCTGCAGGGACACAGGCAGTTAGAAGACCACTTGGGGGATGCCTCTTCCCTTAGAAACCCCCTCCTAGGAGGACACCCAAAGAAACAGGGAGTGGGACCCCAAATCCGGACCCAGTAGCTCATGCATCTGGGGAGAACTCATACAGGGGCAGAGAAATCACCTTAATTTAAATGAGAACAAATGGGAACGTGACGAACAGCTCTCGCATAATCCTTACCAGTAACAAACAAACAGCAAAACAAATATCCCTAACGGAGATGAGGCTCCAGGTGGCTTTATCCACCCAGTGATCGCTTGAATCAGCTAGCCGGCGCAGCTTCACAGACAATGACTGGCTTCCAGGGAAGGCCTTGGTCATTTTGCCACACACCCTGTGATTGGTGGCCTGAGTATGATAAATGGATACAGCTGTTGTCTGCCTCCAATATGACGGCAAAGGCTGATGGGCGGGAAACCCTGGCAGAGCCAAGGGCATTAGAAAGCAAGCTCCCCCCTTCTC
The DNA here is from genome assembly GCA_004027835.1 of Alouatta palliata. Taxonomy (NCBI): domain Eukaryota; kingdom Metazoa; phylum Chordata; class Mammalia; order Primates; family Atelidae; genus Alouatta; species Alouatta palliata. Next base: position 91,233 of record PVKV010005677.1, on the reverse strand, counting down.
CCTGCACAGCCCCAGTGAATTAAGCTTCACCTGAGAGACAGGAGAACAAGAGCATTTTGCCTTTCATGGCTGACGCTGTTGTGCCACTGCAGATACTTTGCTTGGCTGAAGCTGGGCAGCAGTGAGGTGTGGGGTACAGCGCATGGCGTTAGCTGGTGGCCCCGTTTGGTGGTGCTGCCTTTGTTCTGCATGGGTAGCTGGAAGTTCCCATCAGAGGGAAAGAGGAAGCTGAGGGCCCGTGTGAAGGGGCTACGTTTATTTCGCAGACTCACTATACTTCTGTCAGTGACCCAACAGCTATGTAAAAATTATTTCCCATTGTGGAGACAGGTAAAAAAAATTAGACTTTATGTGCCTGGCTTATTTTACTCAAAATAATGTCTTCAGGCCCATACACATTGCTGCAAATGACACTATTTCATTCTTTTTTTATGGTTGAATAATATTCCAAAAGAATTGAAAGCTACTGGCCTAGAAATGCCTCTCACAGCCATGCTCACGTGACTGGCAGATTCTCAGGCACACAAGGCTTCCTGGTCTCCCCTCCTCTCCAGGTAGACAATGACCATCCTCTCCCCTTTGTGTGCCCAGAGCAAACATAACCCCACGGAAGGCCTTGTTTTTGACTTAGCTGTGGGTACTTCTTTTTATTATTATTATACTTTAAGTTCTGCGGTACATGTGCAGAACGTGCAGGTTTGTTACATAGGTATACACGTGCCATGGTTGTTTGCTGCCCCCATCAACCCATCATCTACATTAGGTGTTTTTCTAATGCTGTTCCTCCCCTACCATTTGACCCAGAAATCTCATTTCTGGGTATATACCCAAAGGATTATAAATCATTCTACTATAAAGACACATCCATACGTATGTTTATTGTGGCACTGTTCACAATAGCAAAGACTTGGAACCAACCCAAATGCCCATCAATAATAGACTGGATAAAGAAAATGTGGCACATATATACCATGAAATATTATGCAGCCATAAAAGGATGAGTTCACGTTCTTTGCAGGGCCATGGTTGAAGCTGGAAGCCGTCATTCTCAGCAAAGTAACACAAGAACAGGAAACCAAACACGGCATGTTCTCACTCATAAGTAGGAGTTGAACAATGAGAACACATGGACACAGGGAGGGTAGCATCATACGCCAGGGCCTGTTGGAGGTTGGGGGGCTAGCTATGGGTACTTTTATTCTGCCTCCAAGAGTGGGAACTCCTTAAGGGCAGAGACTTAGTAGCGGCCCCAATGTTCAGCACTTAGGACAGAGCCTGGGTATAGGACAGAGCCTGGGTATGGGGAATAGTTTTTCCTAGATGAATAGAGGAGGGTGAAATGTATAACCTAACCACAAAAACGACAGCTCTTATCCACTGGGCATTTGTTATGGGTCAGGTGTTGTTTGTAGCTATTTACAGAATGCATTTTCTCCTCTTCACGAAGTAGTCTGGGTTATGCTTCCTGCCCAAAGAGAGGTTAAGAAATGTGCTCACATGCACACATATGTTCATTGTAGCACTATTCACAATGGCAAGAACATGGAGTCACAACAGCAAAGGAACAAAGTCAACCTAAGTGGCATCTGAGCCACAGCACGTGCCCAGCAGATACAGGCTCTCCATTTTGTGATTAGAATTGCACATTTCACCCTCCTCCATTCACCTAGGAAACACTATCCAGTCCATTAGTGATAAACTGGATAAAGAAAATGTGGTACATTTATATGATGGAATACTATGCAGCCATAAAAAGAACAAGATTCTGTCCTTTACAGGGACACAGATGGAGCTGGAGGCCATTATTTTTAGCAAACTGATATAGAAACAGAAAACCAAACACTGCACGTTCTCACTTATAAGTGGGAGCTAAATGATGAGAAGACGTGGACAGATAGAGGGAACAGCACACACTGGGGCCTCAGCACACACTCCTAGCTGCTGAGGGTGGAGGGTGGAGGCTGGAAGCAGGGGAGGATCAAGGAAAATAACTAATGGGCACTAGGCATAATACCTGGGTCATGAAATGATCTGTACAACAAACACCCATGACACAAGTGTACCTACGTGACAGACCTGCACACGTACCCCTGAACTTAAAATAAAAGTTAAAAAATAAAATAAAAAAGAACTATGTCCAGTCATGTGGTTAGGAAGAGGCAGGATCAGGGCTGGAACAGATGCGGCTTCAAAGCTGAGCTCTTGACCACTGTGCAGGGGAACCCCAGGGACAGTCACAGCCAGAGCCCATCTATCAGCCCCACAAAGACCACAATAACTCACTCTCTGCTGAAAATGTCACATAGCTGCCTCCTTTCCTCTCTGTCTTTTTTTTTACAGCAAACCAGGTCTGACCTTGTGGCCTTCCTGGACCTTTGTCCCCATCCATCCTGGACACTGTCACCGCAGCCCAAGGAGGCAGCAGGCACCCTCTCCATGGATGGGGCATGGGAAAATCCTACCTGCTGAGCCAGAGATATAGCAGCAAAGCTAGTGTGTGCTCTGAGTCCTGGAGGGAGATGTCTGCACTCAAAATCAAAAGCCCACACTTGGGTGTGATAACTATGTGGTATGGGAATTGGGAGAAAAGAAACTCACTTGAAGTTGGACCTGTGCAAATGCAAATACAACCTCCTTCAGAACAAAACTAAGCCAAACAACCAGGGTTCCAGAGGCATTCATGATACAAAGAAAGAAAGGTTACAAGGCAGGTGGGGAGGCTGCACCATGAGACGGATGGATTCAACATTTACACAGGAAGGTGAGCAGACTGACATTTGAGATCACAGAAGACTCCAAAGGCTATAACGTAAAACAAACCACCAAGAAAAATACTCTGTGAAATCAAATGTAATGTAAAACAAATCAACAAAAAGAGTCTATGAAATACAATTAGAAAGAAATCAAAAGCTTAATTAAAAAATTAAAGAGACATTAAAAGGAGCTGGAATTGTCTCATAAAAGTGAATGGGGCCCAGGCATGGTGGCTCACGCCTGTAATCCCAGCACTTTGGGAGGCTGAGGTGGATGGATCACCTGAGGTCAGGAGTTTGAGACCAGCCTGGCCAACATGGGGAAACGTCGTCTCTACAAAAATACAAAAACTAGCTGGGCATGGTGGTGCTCACATGTAATCCCAGTTACTTGGGAGGCTGAGGCAGGAGAATCACTTGAACCCAGGAGATGGAGGTTGCAGTGAGCCAAGATTGTACCACTGTACTCCAGCCTGGCAACAGAGCAAGAATTTGTCTCAAAAAGGAAACAAACAAACAAACAAACAAACAAAAAACAAAAGCAAATGGAAACAGAGTAGGAAGGCAGGGGTGCAAATAGCCATGCAGAATTTCTAGAAATGAAAAGCATGGTCCCTGAAGTCAGTGGCTCAGTGAGTGGTTTGAACAGCAGATGAGACATGTTTGAGGAGAGAATTACTATGGTGGGAGACAAAGCCACCCACGCTACCCCAAATAGATCCACAGGCATATAAAGAAATAAAACTGTGAAGGGCAGGTGAAAAGAAAAGAGAATGAGAATATCCAACGGTTGTTTGGTAGGAATTCCAGAAGGAAACACTGGAGTAGCCTGGGAGCAAGCAGTGTTCACAGCCACGACTCTACATCCCGCAGGACTGAGGAAGAATGCCTGTGATTAAAAAAAAATTCTGACAACATCGTTAGAGCATCTACGTCTAGCTGTAGCTGAAGATCCAAATGCCTGGACATGAACTGGTACGTTCTGCTGTGTGAAGGCGGGCTGAGTTGGGTCATATCACTTGCAATGGTAAGCCCTGGCCAGTGCCAGCTGGCTCTGAGGGGTGAGCCTGTGTAGGAAACTTTGGGAGGGTGTGGAGCTCCCTTTGGGGGCTTCCCACTCAGCTCCTGCTAGCTCAATTTTCAATTATCAACTGTGCTTTTTAAAAAACTTATCTTTTGCTCAAGGTCACTCTCTGGCTTCTGGAACCCCCATGATTGTGCCTACTGCAAGATGTGCCAGGGAGTTAATACCCGCTGTGGGCAGCCCTCAGTGAGGGATGACCGAGTTGTATTTACCCCAGATCCCTTGCCCTTCCAGTGCAGTGACTCTTTTGGCCTTTCCAGATGTAGAGTCACGCAGCTGGCAGGTGCTCCGGCTACCCTTGGCGGTGGCCAAGTTGGTAACACCCTCTGCTGGTTGCCATTTTTCTTCCTCCCATCAGCCCCCGACTTCTCTACTGGTGTTGTCTTTACCCCCTGAATAAACTGCTTGCACTTGAATCCTTGTCTCAGGCTCAGCTTCCAAGCAGACCAAAGCGAAGACAGAAGAGACGGCTCAGGGGTGCTGCTGCTCAGTCTTGTCGCCTCTGTCCACATAAGCTGATGAATCACACAATCCGACAAGTCCTAATGCCTCAGCCTCACACACGAATACCAAGTGATTTTTCATTTTCCTATCCTACTTTCTTTCTTTCTTTCTGAGACTGAGTTTCACTCTCTTGCCCAGGCTGGAGTGTAATGGCATGATCTTGGCTCACTGCAACCTCCACCTCCCATGTTCAAGCGATTCTCCTGCTTCAGCCTCCCAAGTAGCTGGGATTACAGGTGTCTGCCACCATGCCCGGCTAATTTTTGTATTTTTAGTAGAGATGGGGTTTTGTCATGTTGGCCAGGCTGGTCTCGAACTCTTGACTTCAGATAATCCACCTGCCTTGGCCTCCTAAAGTGCTGAGATTACAGGCATGAGCCACTGCACCTGGTCCCTACTTTCGTTAGAGCCAACAAGGCACAGGAGAACATACAAGCCACTACCCTATTTGTAGGTGTGAAAATCTTTCAGATTTTGTATTTCAAAGTTGAAAATGTCACGAACAAGTGCCAGCCTTCTACACTCTAAGGGCTGAGATAAAAGACTTAACAGTGTGCAAGTTCATTGTGGCTGACGTTTCATCTGGAATTAATTTTTCTTCACAAACCAGATGGAGAAAGAAGTTAACATACAACAAGCCCCCCGAACGGCAGACAATTGGAACAAAGGCCTCAGAACACCCTTGGCTTGCCAAGGTCCATCTGCATCAGCCCTGCCGCATGATTGAGACTAACTTCTTCCATTAGCTCATTACAGAGAGGCTGGAACGTAGCGTTTCATCAGGAGAAGCCAACGCATTTCCCTAAAGATGAGAAATTCTGAATGACTTAATGTAACACATGCCCAGAAATGATTTAGACCTCTATCCTTTCAGGAGCCGTGTCTGCAAATCAGATGAACTACATCCACAAATCCCCCTGAGTCAGTGCTAGGGGACGCCAATTACTGTCAGCTGATGAAGACAGATGGGCAACATGAGATGGGGGGTGGCTGGCCGTGCCCCATGCCAGGGGCTGCAGTGCCAATCGCCCACCCTAATTCATTATCCGTTCTCAGCAAATAGCCTCATGCTTTCAGCTTTCTCTGTCCCACTTTCCTCAGCATTTTAAAATCCCAAACATGAGAGTATTACTGTGCTCTCTGTAAACCAGAAAACACCATGCTGATTTCCTGCCCTATCTGCTGTCAAAGAGAAGAACTGAAGAAGCCAGTACTGCGGGCTGGATGCGGACCTGCATGCACCCCAGGTCCCTCCTGTTGGCACTCTGGGGCAAAATCAGGCAGCAGCTGTCCCCTCGTTAGGCAGAATTCCCAGAATGGCCCACCAAAGATGTTCTACCCCAATTCCCAGAACATGGGTGTAGGGTGAGTGATCGCTGTCATGATTATGTTATGTTGTTACATGACAGTTGATAGAGTGATCTTCCTGGATTATCTGGGCGAGTCCAGTGAAATCACAAGTGGAGCGATTTCTCTAGCTGGTGACAGAAGGGGAAGCTGGAGAGACGGAGCATGAGAAGGACTCCATGCATTGTGGCTAGTGTTCAAGCTGATGAGGGTAGGGTGGGGGTGACAAGGAGTGCAGGTGGACTTGAGGGGCTAAGAGAGGATTCCAGCCATAACCAGCAAAGAATTGGCAGCCTCAGTCCTACCACTGCAAAGATCTGGATTCTACCAGCACACAGATGATTCTGGAAGTGGATTCTTCCTTAGAGCATGCTGGCAAGAACCTAGGCAACCCACACGGTGATTTCAGCCTTCTGATACTCTGAGCATGAATCCAGCGGAGCCCATTGACCGCACCGTGTGCTAGGTAATAAGTGCGCTTTGTTTCCAGCTGCTAAGTGTGTGGCAGTAGTTGCATAGCAGCAGATGACAGGCATGGTCTGTGCTCTGAGCATCCTCACTCTAGCTCGTCGTAGACCCCACTGCTGGACGGGGCAGCACATGGGTTTTACACAACCTGCGTTGCTTGCTTATAACACCAGCCCAGCCCCGGTAGGCATCTGAGTTTGCAGCCCTTGAACCGCACCGAAATCCTGCACGGTGGCTGGAACTGCCCAATCCCCCCTGGAAGAACGCAAGCCCCTAGACTTTGTCACCATGCCCACGCCCCTGGCCATCGCTGCCCTCTGTTCGCATCATCGGGCCTCTGCTTCGTAGCACTATCGTGTTCCTGCCAGCGCACATCAGGGAAACCCAGCCCCTACTCTAACCCCTGGGCCCTGTCGCCTGTCACAGCCACATGACAGCTCCTCCAGCATTGCTTAGCCCGTAGTGGGGTGTGGATTTAATCCGAGCTTCCTCCCCAGACTGCCCGCCTCTGTGGCCACAAGTCACCAGAGGAAACTGGGTGTGAAGCAGAATGTTCTGAGTCAAGACTGTCTGCTCTGCTGGAGCACCCAAGGCCCTGTGTGCTCTCCCTAAAATAGTGCTCATCATACCAGCGGGCATTCCCAGGAAAAGAGCTAACACTGGATGGCATGTGCCAGCCACTGTTTTTAGCACTCAACATCATCAAGCCGAATTTAATTTGCAAACGGATTCTTCACAGGTGTTATTACTTTCTCATTAAGGATTGAGACACAGGTGAGGTGTCTTGCCTGAGGCTACATAGCTTGTAAGGGACATGGCTATGATACCATCTGGGCCTTCTGGCTCCTAAGTCTGTCCCAGTGATGACGTCAGAAGCAGAAAGTCTTGCAGACGAGGCCAACACCCATATGCAGGTTGCTAAGGTCAGACGGGCCCATCCTGGCTGTGTTACATGGATCATTCTCCCTGCTCTCTTTCCAACGTCCTGTCTTCCAGCCCAGCTCTAAGAGTCATTCAGTCACTCAACCAACATTCACTGAGCACCTACTGTGTGCTGGCCCTGTGATGGTCAATGGGGACAGAGCAATAATAAGAGGGCTTGTCTTGCAGAAGCTTCTATCCTATGGAGGAGAAACATGCTTTGTGTGGTAGGAAATGGGGCTGAATCAGACCCATTCGCTGTGAGCGCAGGCGAGAAGAGGGCATCATAACTGGGTATGAAAATGAGAAAGAGCCGCACTCAGTGGGGAGGGTGGTGTGTCCCAGGCAAAAGCAACGGCAGTTACAAAACCCCTAAAGAAGTGCGAAGTGAGTGTGTGCCTCAAGTGGGATGAGAGAGACGGAGGGCCGTAGAAGAGGAAATCAGAGGTCTAGCCCAGGGGCTGTGGCACATGTGATGTCAAAGGAATACAGTCTGCTTCTAAGTGCGCTGGCAAGTCATCGGAGCGTTTTAAACCACTGTGGCATGATGTGACTTATGGCTTTTTAAAAATATACTTTAAGTTCTGGGGTACATGTGCAGAGCATGCAGGTTTGTTACATAGGTATACACGTGCCATGGTGGTTGGCTGCATCCATCACCCTGTCGTCTACATTGGGTATTTCTCCTAATGCTACCCCTCGTCTACCTGCTGCCCCCTAACAGCAGTTATAAAGGTGGACTCTGCTCCTGAGAGGAGAGGGGAGTGCAGGGGTGAGAACGGCAGCCAGGAGACCTGGTGAGGCGGCTGGTGACGGTCTGTGTTGCTCAACAGCTACGTGGGTGAGGTGAGCACTTTGCCTGCAATGACTTGGCCTCCACGGTGGAATGTGGTTCTGCTGACCTGCCCCCATCTCTCCCTCCACCCTGCCCCTCTGCTGAAGCGGGCACAGTGGCTGACCCTGCTCCCTCTCAACCTCTGGCATTTGGCCCCCTACCTGTCTGGGGGTCCGCAGCAGCTCCTCAGCGGTGGCCACAGCTGTTACCGCCTTGCTGTTTTCTGTGTTGGGGTAAAGGGCAACGGACAGCCCAGCCACGAGCTGGATGGCCAAGTCTGTCACCGACACTTTGTCATCTAGCACGGTTATTGTCTTCTCTGCCAGGATGGAGTCAGACAGTGGGGACAGCACCTGCAGGATTGGCAGGACACGGGAGAATCCATCACACATGTTCCCAGATGTCAGCCCCCTTCCCAGCAACATTTCTTTCATCCCAACAGGCCTGAGGTCCAGAATACAGGGCAAAGCAGTTACATAACTATTTCACTTTATACACTGGCCCATCTCATGCCTTTGTGAGAATCAAATAAAGTCACCCCTTCCCCAAGACACCTCAATTCTTTCTGTTGAAAAATTGGAATATATATTAAAATCCATTCTGTCTTTAAAAGGAAACGACCTCTCCTATTTAGATAAAGTATGTTTGTACAGTGCACAACCTGGTTAACTGTGCATGATGATCCTGTTGAATAAGCTCATGAAGAGTTGAATTATAAATTTATAAAAGTGAATTATAAATAGTTCACTCCTCCTACCACCACCACAATGTATCCTCTACTGAAACACTGCTTTCTGCCTCATCTTGTAAGCCAAATGTTGAGCTTGAGATGTCCAGGGGAAATGACAGAAATGTGCTAAACATTTCACATAAGGTGTAGGATCCTGAATGACATTCCGGAAAGGTGGATTCAGCACGGCGGGGCTTGAGGGGTTGAGGAAAAGGCTGTCCATGCACCATCATTTATCCTTAACATTTATGACTCTATACACTTCCCCAAGTGCAAAAGAGAGAGCAGGATTTCAAAGAGAGTTTGTTGGAGAAGTAAATGACAGGAAGACAGAGTGACTGAAGGAAGGGAGAAATGAGAGGAGGAATCCGTGCTTTTTCCCTGGGCTGCTGGTAGAAGCTGTGCCTAGAGAAGACGAGGGCTACTTCTAGAAGGCACAGGGGGAATAAGTTAGGAAAGTGTGTGTGTGCTAAGTCGGAGAAGCAGAGGCTGGATGCAGGAGCTGGGAGGTGGTGGGAATGGTGAATGAGGTCACACGGGGAGCTAAGAGAGTGCAGCTGCCACCTTCTCCATTCTGTCTGGAAGGAGACTGGACTCAAGGTCCATCCTGGGCTCATCTTCCTGTGTCCCCACAATACCATCTGGAGCCATCACGGGGTTGAGAAATTGGCCGCAGTGACCTGCCCACGCTTTGAGTCTCCCTCAACACCGCACACACGCCCAGTGCTGGGGACACGGAGACTCCAGATCCCTACCTGGATGGTCGTCATCCCGACCTCTCGCCCCACCAGGACCCGGCTGTCCTGCAGGGTGGCCACGTGCGGCTCCTCCAGCTTCATGAAATCTGCCACCAGGTGAGTGATGTCGAACTGCCAGTCGGGACTGAGCAGGTGGCTGGGCTGGCCCCATGGGCCAGCACCCTCGGACACAAACTGGGTGAGGACCCGCACGGTGGCGTGCTGGTACTGCAGCGCACAGCCCCGGCCCCGCCGCTCCTCCTCGTCCTCATCCTCGCTCTCACGAGTGGGCCTTGTGGGAAGGGACAAAGAGCTCTGAGACCCAGGGAGAGGAGTCTAAGATGTTCTTGAGACAGGCAGGCGCCCGCCTCAACCTCAAGGAGACAACATTGATGACACCAGCCCCAGGACCACTCAGGGGGCACCAGGCCTATCTCTAGGCAGCACTAAGTGATGGGCATCTCTTTCTCGAATACATTTACAGAAAAATAAAAGACGAGGGCGAATATCTACTAAGCCTGCACTGCCTCATAAGTAGCCATTGGCCACATGTGGCTATTTTAATTTTCGGTAATTAATTATTATTCTATTTTTAGAGACAGGGTCTTGCTCTGTTGTCCAGGCTAAAGTGCAGTGGTCGACCCTAGCTCAATGCAGCCTTGAACTCCTGGGTTTAGGTGATCCCCCTGCTTCAGCCTCCTGAGTAGCTGGGACTACAGGCATGCACCATCATGCTTGGCTAATTAAAAAAAAATTCTGTAGAGATGGGGACTTGCTATGTTGCTCAGGCTGGTCTTGAACTCAACTGATTCTCCCACCTTGGCTTCCCAAAGTGCTAGGATTATAGGCACCCAGCCCTAAATGTTAATTTAAATAAATAAAAATTAAACAAAAATGATTGAACTTCTCCTCCACACTGGCTACAGTCTAGCCACTCCAGAGCTACCTGTGCTAGTGACCAGCATATTGGACAGAGTGGTTCTAGAACAGTAGAAAGTCCTACTGGACAAAGTTGTCTTACACACTTGAGATGCCGCAGGTCCCATGCTATGCTTCCATATAATGTTTTAGCCTCATAACGCTATGAGGCAAACTCATGATTATGCTCACGACTAGACGAGGAAACTAAGGCACAGAGAGGTTAGGTAGCTTGCCCACAAAGCTAATTAGTGGCAGAGATTAGATTGGAGCCCAGGAAGTCTCAGTTCTTCCCCCTCAGGATGTGGAACAAACTCACTGTCTTGGCTACTCATGACCACAAACTGATCTGAAGGACTGGCTAGATTCATGGCTGTCCTTTCCCATTGAGCCAAATGCCTTCAGCTTCTCCTTTTAGAGATGGATTTTGCATCTCACTGTCCTACTTACTCTTCTTGAGAAGCTCTCCCTTAAGAGAAAGGCCCTGTTGCCTGGGGCACTGTCAGGAAAAGAGCCCTGACGGTAGGGGATGTAACATTCCACGCAGGAAGCTGGGAACTCAGCAACACCTTCCCTTAGCTAACATCTGCTAATCCGGGGGTCACAGAGCTGAGAAAACAAGACCCCATACTCTTACACGTGACAGACAGACAGTCCGGAATCCCATATAACAAATTAGAGGCTTTTGGCTACCAGTGAGCCCAGGGTCCATTAGAAATGCAATTAAATTTTATCCGATAATTTGATCTGCACAAAGCAATTCAAGCTTAGAGATATGCATATAGCACAGAGGAGGACTTTGGAGTTTTTCTTGGAGAAAATAAACTTCAAATTGCTTGGTAACAAAGATGCTAAAAAAATGTATTAAACTCCATCGTGTCATTTTGGGAGAGCCGCTTTCAAGAGACAGCCTCAGGTAAGCCACAGTGTAGAGTGCAAACAACCTGGGTTCCACACAGATCTGCTGTTGAGCAGCTTTTGGGCCTGGCTGGGTTATCTGGGAGCCTTGGGGAGATGAAATTGCTGAGATAATACCAGCATTGGGTCCTTTAGTGTTAAGGTCAGTAAATAAAGTTGTTGTTTCGGCTCCAGGGTGTCTCCCCATCCCAAGCTCACCTCTTACTGGTCACAATGGGGACCCTCCAGCCCTTTATCTGGCTGAGCTCTGTGTCAGAGACCTCGATCTGCAGGGGCAGCCGGGGCACCCACACGGTGACATGCAGGGGGGCGCTCAGGTACTGGTATGTGAAGTTCACCACCGCATCCGTCTTGCCTTTGATCTCTTTGCCATTGACAAAGATGTAGTCACAGCGGTCAGACACCTGCAAAGACAGAGGGAGAAAGGACAGGGGAGACGTTCAAGGGTTTTGGATACCATCCTCTTTTTGTTTTTCCTATTCTCTTGCAAAGCACACATGCTTAATTCGGGTTTCTCCTAATGCAGAGCCTGAGACAAGGACTTGGTGCGCTCAGTTTAATTCGGAGATGACCCCAGGGAACAGGGGTGAAGAAGCAGATGAGGGAGACAGAGAAAGAAGAAAAGCCAATAGGAAGGTGCCTTTCCGAGGCTGCTACAGGGACCGTACAGGGACCGTGGGCTCAATTTTCAGAGACTTCATGGAAAGTATCTAGAATTATCCACCTGAGGGGCAAGAGGTGGAAATATTTTTTAGTTGCCATCTTATTCCTGCTGGTTGAGGGCTGCCCCTGCCTGGGACAGAAAACATACAGCAGACTGAGGTGAGACTGCAATCCAAAAGTGAACTTGAACTTGCACAGAACTGCTGCTGTAGCTGAAATCTGGGTGGGCTGAGTAATTTGATGTGAGCACCAGAGGTGTTCGCACCCTGGGCAGGTGTGTCTTTTCAGAAAGTAACTGCACCCACAACCCACCCCATCCAGCCTCCAAGGATGCAAAGGGCCTGTAATGCCTTCCTCCCCAGCATGGTTCTCACCAACTCCGAGGTCTCTCCCCTCCATGCACATGCAGGCCTGATGCAGGTTTTTTATGGCACCCATGCTTTGGCAAGGCCGGTCCCTTTTCCTGGAAGCACCCTCCCATCCCTATATGCCTGACCTGCCCCAGCTCAGGGGTTCCTGGGACACGTCTTCTATGACCCCATGGGATTGTTTATATAATACATGTTCATTACATGAATAGCAGATCACATAAGGGACTACCAACCTGTGTTCCCTTTCCTTATGTGCTTCCCTTTCCTTTTCCCCTTTCTGGCAGTTTGCTGTCTCAGGAAAGGTATGAGACAGAATAAGAAAAAAATAAACACACAGACAAAAAAATAAAATTTGCAAGTGTCTGGCTTTTGTGTTCCAAGGTTATTCATTCAAGTATGGCTTGATCTACAGCCCAGTGGTCATTCCCAGTGCAGCAAGGAAACAGCAGAATGATGCCTATGGTCTCAAGCAGGCAGGAAGGGTCAGTGTGGACAACAATCAGGCCCATTGAGAAGGTAACCTGTGTGCACTGTGACCGGTAAAAGATGCCCCCTAGCAACTGTAAACAGAAGACCGTAAGACAAGATGTTCCCTTCCCCAAAGCCTTGGCAATAGTTAAGTCCCCTGGAAATTAGTTTCTGCCACCCCGATGAATTGAAAACTGAAAATAGAAACCAAGTTGGATTACAGAGAAACAATATGACCCATCGTGAATGGCCAAGTTTATCAGATGTGATTTAAATGGGTCCCATGTGTCCATATCACCTCTTAAACTAAGAAATCCTTGAAGGCAAAAAGTACATCTTGTTCATTTTTCACCTCTGGGTTCCTTACGCCAGCTGCTTATGAAGCAGGAGCTCAGTGAAATGGATATTGCATGGATGAATGGATGCATGGATAGATGGACAGACAGATGAACAGATGGATGAGTGCACACACTGATGCACAGACACGTGGACAGATGGAGAAATGTATGAATGGGTGGATGAATAGACAGGTGAACGGATGGTGAACAAATGGGTGAATAGGTGGATAGATGGATAGACAGATGAACGGATGGATGAATGCACACACTGATGCACAGATGGATGGACAGATGGAGAAATGGATGAATGGGTGGTGGATACAAGGGTGGATAGATGGACAGACAGGTGAACTGATGGATGAAGGCACACATTGATGCACAGACAGATGGATGGATGGAGAAATGGATGAATGGATGAATGGATGGATGGATGGACAGGTAAATGGGTGGTGGATAAATGGGTGAATAGGTGGATAGATGGATAGGCAGATGAGCTGATGGATGGATGCACACACTGATGGACAGACAGATGGATGGGTAGATGGACAGGTGAATGGGTGGTGGACAAATGGGTAGATAGCTAGATAGATGGATAGACAGATGAACTAATGGATGGATGCACACATTGATGGACAGACACATGAATGGATGGATAGACAGCTGAATGGCTGGTGGATAAACGGATGAATCGGTCGATAGACTGACAGACAGATAAACGGATGGATGTGAGCACCAGAGGTGTCCGTCAATGGACAGAAAGAAGGATAGATGGATGGATGGACAGGTGAATGGCTGGTGGATAAATGGGTAGATAGCTGGATAGATGGACAGACAGATGGACAGAGAGATGGATGCACACATTGATGGGTGGCTGGATGGATAGATGAATGGCTGGTGGATAAATGGGTGAATAGGTGGATAGACGGATAGACAGATGAACAGATGGATGGATGCATACATTGATGGACAGACATGAATGGATGGACGGACAGGTGCATGGGTGGTGGATAAATGGGTGAATAGGTCGACAGACTGATAGATGAAAGATGGACAGATGCACACATTGATAGATGAATGAATGGATAGATGGACAGGTGAATTGCTGGTGGATAAATGGGTGAATAGATCGATAGGTTGATAGACAGATGAACAGATGGACAGCTACACACACTGATGCACAGACCGATGAACAGAGGGATGGAAGGGCAGTGCCGGCTGGTCATGGGATGCCTGCTTCAGGACAGTCACCAAAGATCTTGGGTTTGATGGAAGATGCAGTGAGAGACTGAGATAAGATGGAGCCAAAAGCCACAAAAACACAAGAAGTGAATTCAAAAGTTTCTAGAAAGTTCTCAGGCAGTGTTTCCTAACCCTTCTTGGGTCATTCACTCCTTTGAGAATACACATAAAGCTAATTATTGCTAGAGAAATGCACATACATACAGTTTAGTGGAACATTTCAGAGATAATGAAGTCACTCAGAAACCCCTCAGACAGCACTTAGCATACTAAGCTATAATTGCTGATTTGCTTATCGGTCTCCTGTCTATATCATGTATTTTGGAAAGAACAGAGTCCCCTTCTGGGGGTCTGTGGCCTCAGCCAAATAACATCCAGTGCTGGGCAAAGACTCTTGTAATCTGATCACCTTCTCTTTCCCCAGCTTCCTGGAACCGTGGATGGCTACTCTGGGCTCAATTTTCATCTTCAACGTGCACTTCTGTTTGGAGAGGCAGCTGGTGAGGGCTGGGCTGAGAGAATTTCCTCCATCTGCTGGGGACAGTGGCAGGGAACAGTAGGGAGGGGAACACACGGATGGATCTTCTCATTCATGGTCAAGGGTGGTTTAAAAATGTTTACATGCTGATTAAAGATGGAAGACAATTTTAGTTGCCGTCCCAGGCTTGTCATTAGCGGGTGAACACTGCGCCGGATCTGGGAAGGCATTAGCATAACAGCCGAGCAAGAGTTATATCAGTAATCACTTCTTTAATCAATGTTGTAATTTACAGACCATTGACTTTTCTCATTTATTACCTTTCTGAGCTCTGGTGGGAGGAAAGCTGGCCGTTCCCGAATATATAAATAATTAAGAGCAATGCCAAGGGTATGAAGTTGCCGTGCATGATAGAGCCGTCACTGCTATTCCTGAAGGTGTCATAAATGCCTGGGGACATCTCAGGATGCATTAATCATCTCCTAAGTGGCTAGCAGTGAGAACAGAACCATCGTATTAAAGAATGAGCCTGCTCATCTACAAAAAGGAACTGAAACCCCACAGGAGTCTTTTTAGTCCCTCGGCTTTGTTTCTCTGCCTGCTTTCCATCCTTCTTTGTGGATGAGCTGCCTGTTGAGAAAAGTGCCCACTGGACTCCACTCACTCTGACATTTAAACTATGCGGGCAGAAGGCATGGTGGCCATGGCCCAGATATCAGTGTCTGTCTGTAAGGACGTGGGGGCGGTGGGGTCATGTGGGGCTTGGTGGAGCCACATACTCTCAGTGGCCATATTCTGTTATCACTCAGGCTTTGGCACCTTCCTAATGGCACCTTGCTGAGACTGCACCTGCCTCCTAGGGAGAGCCTCGGGGTCACTTTCCAAGGCAGAGGTATCTGCCGGTCAGCCATGGATGTCTCATGGAAGCCTTGCCTGAATTGTACCCTAGCCAAGCTGGTTCTCAGACTTGAGTGAGCCTCAGGAAGGGCCTGTTGGCACAGACTGCTGAGTGTCTATCTGAGATTCGGCATGTCTAGGGTGGTGACCCACACGGGCATTTGTAACCAATGCCCACGGATGCTGTTACTGATGCTGCTCTGGGTACCACTTTGAGACCCACTCCTTGTACCCTCTACATCCCACTCATGATGGGAACCATTTAGTTATGATGCTTGAAAACGCATCTCTGTACTGACAACTCCTAAACTCCTGCCTCTGGACATCCACCTGCTTCCTCCACGTCTCCACTTGGGTCTCTAATTAGCATCTCAAACTCAATGTGTTCAAAAATGAAACTCCTAGTATAGTTTTTGTGCATCTCAGGGCACTGAGGTTGTGCTGGAATGAAGTTCAGATACAGGACAATCAAAGGTGCTTTTCTTGTATACCCAAGTTTGTGGACCTGCCCGTTAATATGAATGAAATGCTAGTACACAGTAGCCATCCCTGCTTCACATCTGCAAGGTGCCTTTGTGTCATTTTCTTTTTTTTTTTTTTTTTTTGAGCTCAGGTGTTTTATTGATTGATAGTAGATTTTACATTTCAAATCTGCTGAGAGAAAATTTCGAATGTTCTCACCACAAAATAGTTAAGTATTTGAGATGATGAATATGCTTAACTTGACTTAATCATTGTATTAAGAATACACTGTATTCATACCTCATTTCACTTTGTGCTGCATAAATATATACAATTCCAATCGGTCAATTTACAATCTAACAAAAAATTAAAAAAGAAAACAGCAAAGAAGTCCAGGCATGGTGGCTCACACCTATAATCCCAGCACTTTGGGAGGCCGAGGCGGGCAGATCACCTGAGGTCAGGAGTTTGAGACCAGCCTCACCAACATGGTGAAACCCTGTGTCTACTAAAAATACAAAAAAACTAGCTGAGCATGGTGGTAGGTGCCTATAATTCCAGCTACTAGGGAGGCTGAGGCAGGAGAATCACTTGAACCTGGGAGGCAGTGGTTACAGCGAGCTGAGGTTACAGTGAGCTGAGGTTGCAGCGAGCTGAGGTTGCAGCGAGCAGAGGTTGCAGCGAGCTGAGGTTGCAGCGAGCTGAGGTTACAGCGAGCAGAGGTTGCAGCGAGCTGAGGTTACAGCGAGCAGAGGTTGCAGCGAGCTGAGGTTACAGCGAGCAGAGGTTGCAGCGAGCTGAGGTTGCAGCGAGCTGAGATCGCACCACTGCACTCCAGCAAAAAACCAACAAACCAACATACAAAGAAACAGAAAAGAAACAAAATTTTTTAAAACGACTTTTAAGGCTTTATTTTTACCGTAAAATCAGTTTTGCTTCCTAGGCCACCAGGTTTCTTCTGGTTACCATTTGTGTGATTTGTCTTTTTCCCTCTTTTACTTTAAGCCTTTCTGGAGCCTTCTGTATCCTGGATGTTTTAGATGCTTTGTAAAAATAAACACTTATAACGGTTTTCTTTTAGAATGTTTTCTCTATAATTCATTGCTCTTTTTGCTGGAACTTTTAGCACATTCGTGTGAGTTACAATGGACATTTTACTTGGGTTTATTTCTACCACATTATTTGTGCCATCTATTTGTCCATTCTGTTTTCTTTTTGCTTATTTTTATCTCATTTTTGGCCTTCTTTGCCCACTGTTTTCATACTCAGTTTTTCTAGAGCTATATAGACAGCAGTTATGATCCCATTTTGTAGATGAGAAAACTGAGGCCCACCACGGGTGCCGCTCATCCAAGCTGGAGAGTTAGAGTGAGAACTCTCTATGAGAGTCAGTTCAGGACTTGACCGGACTGTTTCAGCCACGTTGTTTATACTGGGATTATGGCCTTGGCTGAAGTCATTCTTCCTGCCATGTGGCTATTTGAGTCATTTGCATTCCTGTGGGCAGGTGGGCAGGGGAAAGGCAGGCGCTGAGAGAGGCCAGTGGCCAGCAACTGTGGCATGCCTGTGGCAAGGGACCAGTGGCAGTCTGGAACCTGTCAAGTGGCTCTGCCTACACTTCCTCGTCCCATCCCCCAGGGGCCACTCGGAAAGGCTGTCTCTTTCCAAGTCCAGGCAGGGAACAGATGGTCCACACAAACCTGAACTTGAGGACTGCCGATCGCAGGGGCAGGGAGGGTTAAGGGAAAACAGTGTGAGCGGAGAAAGCACGCCAGGGCTCGGAAGCAGGCGGTGGGTTGCTCTGCATCCTCCAAAATTCACGTCTGCCTGGAACCTCAGACTGCGAGCTTGTTTGGAAACAGGGACTTGCAGATGTAATTACTTAGGGGTCAAGATAAGAACATACCAGCTCAGGGCAGGCCCTAAGTCCAACACTAGTTCAGGGCAGGACTGGTGTCCCTAGGAGGAGAGGAGACAGAGACACACAGAGAAGATGATGTGAAGATGGAGGCAGACATGGGAACAATGCACCTTGAGGCCGAGGGATGCTGGAAACCACCAGGAGCTGGCAGAGGCAGGAAGAGTCATCCCCGAAGGCCTTCAGAACAGTGCAGCCCTGTCCACACCTTGGCTTTAAACCCTGGCCTCCAGAACTGTGGAATAACGCATTTCTGTTGCTTTAAGACACAGTTTATGTTAATTTGTTAGAGCAACCCCGACACGAGTACAAAGGCTCCCAGAAGCGGTCACTACCTGGAAGGCAAAGTGAGCACATCTACAGATGTGGCGTGGGCACTGTCTCCGAGAAGAGGCTGCCTGTGGAGCCAGGAGCTTCCGTCCAACCCACAGCCTTGCATTGAGGGGCCAAGGGACCAACCTGAGCTCCCTCCTCTCTCACCCTCCAGTTTCACTGGAGCCTCCCATTGCCCAAGCCCAGTGAGAAACGGGGGGTGGCCCAGCTTGTTAGAGCCATCCACAAAGTGTTAGCCTCCCAGGACCACAGGCAGGGTGGGAGAGGGATGAAGGAATCTGGAGGGATAAATACAAATACCCAGACCAGGGGCTTCTTCTCAACAGCTGCCTCTGAATCTAGGGTGACTGCGGGAAAATGTTTAAATAATATCTTTGTTTCAACTCTGGAAAAATCTTTAAATGATGTACAAGCTCCTCCCCGATGTGCTGTTATCTTCCCTGTGCATCTTCTGTGGATCTCGCCTTGTCTACTCCACCCAGCCGCTGGCCTCCCTGCTGGTTCCTGGACAAGCCAGGCGCACACCTGCCACAGGGCCTTTGCATGTGCTGCCCTGCCTGATGGCCCCTCCTCGACTTGTCTGCCTGATTTGCTCTTCATGCCCTTCAGCTCTTTAATTCAGTAGATCTCAACCTGGGGCAATTTTGTCCCCCAGGGGGCATTTGAGCATCTCTGGACATCTTGGTTGTTATAAATGGGAAGATCGATTTGCAACCGGTATCTAGGTGACAGAGGCCAGAGATACTGTTCAATAGCCTGCAGTCCTCCACGACGAACAATTAACCCACCCCAGAGGCCAAGAGCACCGAGGCTGAGACTCCCTGCCGTGCTCAAATGTTAACTTCTCAAAGATTCTTTCTCTGCAATGGCGCCATCTTGGTTCACTGCAACCTCCGGGGCTTCAGCCTCCTGAGTAGCTGGGACTACAGGCATGTGCTACGATGCCTGGCTAGTTTTTGTACTTTTTAAGTAGAGATGAGGTTTCATCGTGTTGGCCAGGGTGGTCTCAAATTTCTGGCCTCAAGTGATTCACCTACCTCTGCCTCCCAAAGTGCTGGGATTACAGGTGTGAGCTACCATGCCCAGCCTGACATTTCCATTTTGAATGGCAACTCCGCCCCTCCCTTCCCTCCTCCTCGCTTCCTCTCTCTAGATCGCGTATTGCCATCTGACCCACTGCGTATTTTACCTGCCTGCTTTGGTTGTGATGTGTCCTCCCTCATGAGAACCTAAGCTCTAGGATGGCAGAGATTGTTGTCTGTTTTGTTTACTCTTGAATCCCTAGGGCCTAACACCTGACACCCAGTGGACACTCCACAAATACACGAGTTCGTGTCCTTTGTAGGGACATGGATGAACCTGGAAACCATCATGCTCAGCAAACTAACACAAGAACAGAAAATCAAACACTGCATGTTCTCATTTATAGGCGGGTGTTGAACAATGAGAACACATGGACACAGGGAGGGGAGCATCACACACTGGGGTCCATTAGAGGGATGGTGGGAGGGAGGGTGGGGGAGGAATAACATGGGGAGAAATGTCAGGTACAGGTGATGGGGGGATGATGGCAACAAACCACCTTGCCATGAATGTCCTATGCCACAATCTTGCATGATCTGCACATGTATCCCAGAAGCTAAAGTACAATTTAAAAAAAATGAATTAATGAATGAATAAACGAATCAGAGCTTGCAAACCGGTAGCCCTCCATCCCGTCTGGCCTACACAGCGTTGTCGTCTTTTTCACAGAGGCAGTGTCTTGCTCTGCTGTCCAGGCTGGAGTGCACCGGTGCAATCACAGCTCACTACAACTTCAAATTTCTAGGCTCAAGCAACCCTCTTTTCTCAGCCTCTTGAGTAGCTGGGACTACAGGCACACACTACCATGCCCAGCTAATTAAAAAACATTTTTTTGTAAGAGATGGGTCTTGCCACGTTTCCCAGGTTGTTCTCCGACTAATGGGCTTAAGCAATTCTTCCTCCTTTGCCTCCCAAATCTATGGAGAATTAAATGGCCAGAGTGGGTCTCAGCATCACCTGGTAGAATGTTGCCAAGGTAGCCACCAGGTGTGGCCTTGGCAAGAAAGGTGCTCAGGTATCTGGGTCACTGAACACTCCCTGTGCTCAGGGGACACTCGGGGTACCTGCTCACCCAGTGCCCCCAACACTACCCACCTATCACACCTACACACACGCACACACACACACACACACATGCATGCACACGCACACACACACGCATGCACGCACACAGGAAGAGATGGACTTTTATCAGTGATCGCTTACTTTATAACAACAGCAAACATTCAGTGACTGCCCACAGCGATCCAAGCACCATCCTATGAGGCTTACCTGGGTCATCTCTCTGAGTCCTCACCATAAACACACGAGAGCACTACTATTTGTATCATATCCATATTGCAAATGAGAAAACCCAGGCACGGAAAGGTGATATAACGGCCGAAGATCACACAGCTGCTTGCTGTA
The DNA here is from genome assembly GCA_004027835.1 of Alouatta palliata. Taxonomy (NCBI): domain Eukaryota; kingdom Metazoa; phylum Chordata; class Mammalia; order Primates; family Atelidae; genus Alouatta; species Alouatta palliata. The sequence continues at coordinate 70,361 of PVKV010005677.1, read as the reverse complement.
AATCAGGATTTAAACACAGCAGCCAACCCTAGAGCTCTGCTCTCAGCCCCAATGCTGAACTGGCTCTGCACTCAGGGGGTCCTGCCTTCTCCTCCATCATGGACGTGGTCTATTTCCTATCCCCATTGGTGCTGGACTTGAGTTCGGCCAGGAAAATGTGAACAGGAGTGACAGGCATGCTTGGACCAGTCTAAGCTTGGACTTAGAAATGTGTGCTTCTGCTAGTCTTTGGAACTTTGTCACTAGAGGAACTTTCTCCAAAGTAGCTATGAATACATCTTTCAGCGTGGGCCCCAGAATGGGACACAAGGAACAGGGAGCTGACCATAGCCCAACGGCAGCAAGAGGCCAAACCCAGCAGAGGTCATGCCTCAGGCTGAGCTGCCCAGCTGACTCACCTGCAAATCCATAAGCGAGAAGAAATCACAATCATCTTAAACAACTGAATGCTGGCGTCGTCTGTTACACAGACCTGCTGACGGAGCCATTCTGCTAAGAGATGGGATGTGGACGGTCCTGACTCGAACTCTCAAGGGCTTTTGTATTGCTTCCCCTCTCTTCCTTACCTCCCATTCACCTTTTCATCGTATTCTATTTTCTCTCCTCTTTAGGCAGACGACACTGGCAAAGTTGAGAAGAAAGCAGGGATTGGCAGAGCCCTGGTCCCGGATTTAGGAGGCTTCCCAGGATGTGGGAAGGCTCTTGTCAGAGCTTCTTGTCCTAGAGGGGCCACCGTTTCGGGACATTGACCAGGAACTGACTTTGGGACACTAGTTTAGAATCCCCTTCCTCTCCCTGCCTGCACCTGTTCTCATCCCAGGGGACTTCTGGTTGATCTGGCCTCCCCGGTCCAATGTGCCCTTCCCCTGCAGCGGCCACAGCTGAAGTGTTACATTTTAAGGAGGTCTCTGGTGCAATTTCAGCAGTTCTCTCATTACTAAAGTGCATTATAGCTACTTCTTTGACATCTCTGGAAGAGCAGGAAAAAGATAGTGGCAGAGAAAAGTCAGGGCTAAGCAGTATCTCTGAGACTACGTCTATGCTCTTCCCTCCCTTTTACATCTCGCCCCTTGAAACGATGGCCAAAAGGAATTCAAATGGCCAGGCAGAAATTTGTTCTGTGATAAATCACACTTTATCCAGCTGACAATGCACAGCGCTGCAAGACTTGGGCGCGTCTCCCGTTGCTCTCGGCTTGGGGCTGCTGTCCACACAGGGGCTGGCAGTGCTGACGGGCTGCCTGGCCTGGCTTGGGGAGGAGGAGGGGAGATGGCTGGCTGCCCGCCCCAAGTAGGCCGAGGAAACAGGCAGGATTGTGGGTCAGGGCAGCGGGGCCCAGAGAAAGACATGCCTTCCTATAGGATCCAAATGTTATAGAAACACAGGCTTGCCCCTGTTGTGGTGCTGGAGTCCTCGCTGCTCTAAGATTCATTTTCTTCACCTATGAAACAAAGATTCTTTCCAACCAACGCTTTCCATGCCTGTACTATGGGCGAGGTGTTTCTAGACATGGAGATAGACACGGAAAAGAGAGAGAGATCAGAATTTCATTCAGGGAGTGGGAATAGATGGTAACAAGCAAACAAGGAAATCATCGTGAGTAATAAATGCTACAATAAAACTAAAATAAGAAAACATGACTGAGAATGGTGCAGAGACCTCTCGTGAGGTGACGTTTAGGCGGGAGATACGGGGGAAGAGGTTTCTAAGAAGCGATTCGGTAAAAGGCACCACATTTATTAAGTGTCTGCTGTATGAAGTTTCTGTTCATTTATTTATTTATTTTTATTTTTGAGATGGAGTCTCACTCTGTCACCCAGGCTGGAGTGCACTGGTGTGATCTCGGCTCACTGCAACCTCTGCCTCCCGGGTTCAAGCGATTCTCCTGCCTCAGCCTCCTAAGTAGTTGGGATTACAGGTGCCCGCCACCACACCCAGCTAATTTTTGTATTTTTAGTAGACACAATTTCACTGTGTTGGCCAGGCTGGTCTCGAACTCCTGACTTCAAGTGATCCACCTGCCTCAGCCTCCCAAAGTGCTGGGATTACAGGCGTGAGCCACCATGCCCGGCCTAGGAAGTTTCTGTTCTAAGAGTTTGTATGTGTGGATTCCTTTCATCTTCACACAAACCATTTTACAGGTGAGGGGGTCAAAGAACAGAGAATTAAAATAACTGATCTAAGGTCTCACAGTGACCAGGAGTTGGAGCTGGATTTGAAAGCAACCATCTATGTCCAGAAAAGCCTCACTTAGCCTCTCACTTACCGTGTATGAGGGCCTGGAGGTAGGAATAATTGTGGCCTGTTCTAGAAACAGAAAGAAGGTTGGCAGTATAAGGTCAGAGAAGTAGGCGGAGCACGTCACGCAGGAAGAGAAACAGCGGCATAGGTTTATCAGGAGAATTAAACAAGAAAACCTACAAGTAGGGGAATTAGTCCACTGCCGGTAAATAGCAGGGACACACTGAAAGCCTGTGGCCAGGCAGAACCCTAGGGCCTGGCAGATGGGATCTGTAGAGGGCCGGGCAGACAGAATGTATTAGTCCCAGAAGGGTGTTTACAAGGGGCCTGGAAGAGGAGAATGGGGAGAGGCTTCCAGGACATCAGCCTTAATCAAATCTGACCGCACCACGCATGCAGTTTCTCCTTGCAGCTCCTGCCCGGTCACCCTCTGCACCAGCTGCCTTCTTTCTCCTTAATAGGCACTCGAGATCCTCAAGCCCTAAAACACAGAGGTAAGAGGCACCACATCCCAGCACTTTGGGAGGCCGAGGCAGGTAAGACGCGTGGAGAGGACGGCCGTTTGAAGAAGCAGGCAGAGAACGTGGCGATGCATCTACAAAGCAAGGCACGAATGCCCTGTTCCAGACGCCGCCAGAGGCAAGGTGTCTGCCAGCAGCTGTTGTCTGGGATTGTCCCCTAGAGGCCTCGGAGGAAGGGTGGCCCTATCCACACCTTGACTCCAGACTTCTGGCCTCCAGAGCTGCGAGAAAGTAAGTATCTGTGGTTTTAAGTCACCAGTCTGCGGCACTTTGCCATGGCAGCCCTGGGAGACTATGACAGGGTGTGTGCACAGCACTCCCACCTGGGGCGGGCGAGGCCCTATTTCCACAGCGTTACATGTCTGATATTTTCTTCTTGCGTCCGTTTTCTGACTTGGAGTCATTCTTCTGAAGCTTCCTACCACACACAGTGTTAAGTGCCACGCCAGTGGTGCTGGAGCCTCTCATAGTCAACAGAGGACCAACGCCTTCTTAGGAGAACCAACGGGGCCACCAGGCTGGAAGACATCCAGAGGGTATCTCCATTCTCCCACTTCCTCTCCCCCCTGGGCTAGGTCGGGAACCATTGCTTTGATGAATGTCATTGATGAAAACCCATGCATGGCTGGCACTGACATGGCGATTTCCCTGACTCAGGCCACATTAGGAATGGAGTGGAGGTGCTGGGACAGGGAACAATTGGGTGGCAAAGAATAAGGGGGTGGAGGAGAGAGGAGCCCCTACTGTCATCGCATGGAGCTCCCTGAGGCCACAGCCCTAGTTTCTTTGGGGGTCTTCCCTTGCTCCACTCCAGTCCAGAGGCTTGGCTGAAGCTCCGCCTCCAACCAGAGGAGTGACATTACGTGACCATGGCCTGAGCCAATCAGAACTTCTCATTCTCAGCCACAGCAATTGGCTCAGGGGTTAGAATACCATCTAAGCAGGACCAATCAGAGGAAACCCCAGGAATTCGATTCAGGGCAGCCCAGGCAAAAGGTACCTGCTAGATTTCTACCTGTAAAGATACCATCTGGGCTGGGAGCAGTGGCTCACACCTGGAATCCCAGCACTTTGGGAGGCTGAGGCAGGTAGATCACTTGAGGTCAGGAGTTTGAGATCAGGCTGGTCAATATGGTGAAACCCCATCTCTAATTAAAGAAAGAAATAAAGATTAAAATTAAAACAAAAGCCGGGTGTGGTAGTGCACACCTGTAATCCCAGCTACCCAGGAGGCTGAGGCAGGAGAATAACAACCCGGGAGGTGGAGGTTGCAGTGAGCCGAGATCACGCCGCTGCACTCCAGTCTGGGAGACAGAGGAGGCTCAAAAAAAAAAAAGGATACGGTCTGGTAGCTGTCTGCAGCCATTGTAGGCCAGGACAACTTGTCTGAGACTCTGACCTGCGTGGAGAATGCTAAGCCAAATGATAGAGAGTCAGAAATAATATAAAAATATTAATTAATTCATTTGAGCCCCTGTATCCAGCCATCCCTGAAGCCAGGAAATCTCTTACTGTTCAGACATAGGAGACCCCAGATTTTTTCCCCCTTAATTCAGTTTGGGTCTGTTAACCAAAATCACCCTTTCAGATATAAGGGGCAATTTTGTTGGATATCTTCCCCAGCCCAGACCCATCGGTGCCACTCTTCTCACCAGCCTTTCAGCAAGGAGGACAAGAGGAGAAACATTAAAAAGGCATAACAATGAAAAACAAGCCGGGTGCGGTGGCTCATGCCTGTAATCCCAGTGCTTTGGGAGGCCAAGGTGGGCAGATAACTTGAGGTCAGGAGTTTGAGACCAGCCTGGTCAACATGGTGAAACCCTATCTCTACTAAAAATGCAAAAAATTAGCTGGACATGGTGGTGCATGCCTGTAATCCCAGCTACTGGGGAGGCTGAGGCAGGAGAATTGCGTGAACCTGGTGGGCAGAAGTTGCAGTGAGCCAAGATCATGCCACTGCACTGCAGTCTGGGTGACAAAACAGGACCCTGTTGCAAAAAAAAAAAAAAAAAAAAAAAAAAAAAAAAAAAAAAAAAAAAAAAAAAAAAAAGAAAAAAAAAAAAAAGAAAAAGAAAAAGACATAAAAAGTTGCCATTAAGCTCACAAAGCCTGGTCATGATTAATCCTCTAACAGGAAGCAGAGTACTATCAGACAATTCAAAGTAAACTAAGAGGAAGCAGCCTGGCTGAATTTCAACTCAGATACATATACATGTGCTATTTAATATTTTTGCTGCCCACCATTCTCTTATTCTATTTTTTGTAACCATTTAAAAAGTATTTACAGGGGACCATGCCCATATCCCCCTAGCCAGACTGTGTGCTGAGGTCTTGACCTCAGCCAGTAGTTAAGCAATGTCCATCACACTCCCCTGGCTGCAGGATTGGCCCAGGGATGGTCACATGGCTCAGCCTGGCTCCATGACAGAAAGCCCCAGGATTTCTGATTGAGTGATGGCAGTGTCTCATTTCTGTTGGGCTTGAACCTGGTGGGTGTGGATTAGAGTCCCTAGGGGCCTCCATCTGGGGCTGCGATGGCATATGCACAGTTGAAGGCAGAGCTGAGAGGTGCAGCGAAATTGATTTGTGAATCCACCTGTGCCTGAAGCGAACACTGCCCTAGATCTTTCATGGAAAAGACAGTTTCTTCCTTTACTTATTAAGCCAATTTGAGGGTCTTAACTGTTCAACCACTGTACACTCCTTGATAAAGATATGATAGGTTGGCATAAAATGCTGTTGAGACCAAAGCCTGGTTCTCAAATTCATTTTAGCAGAGGGGTCAAAGTGGAACAGAAATGATACGATCTGTCAGGAGAAAAAACAAGCATAGAAGAGCCGATTTCCAGAGCTACATCTTCCCCGAGGCAAACCAGATACCCGGATCTCAGTCTGGACTCTATCCCGTGCTTCATGGACCTGACTGGAAACTTTTCATCAATGCAGAGACCAGCTACAATGTTCCTGGGGCTTAAAGAAACCTTTGTTTCCATTTAAGCACACCCACATGGAGCCCTATGTGGCTCAAGTAAAATCTGACTCATTAGTAATTGGTCTTATCTTCCATAAAAGTCTTTTATTAGAACAGGATATTACTTGTAGCTTAAATCAGAAGGTCAGAACAACCTGATCTTTTTTGACCAGTTCTAGGCATTTATTTTTGACCCTGGACCTCTCCTTGGAATCAATGTGTGGCATAGCTCCTACCAGCCAAAGGTTTTGATTCTGTGCTTCCCATAGAACTTTCTGTGATGATGGAAACATCCTATATGTGTGCTGTCCAGTGTGGTAGACACTAGCTACACATGATTACTGAGCACCTGAGATGTGGTACAGAGTGACGGAAGAACTGAAGTTTTCATTTTATTTAATTTTAACTAATTTTAACAGCCATACATGGTTAGTAGCTGCCACACTGGGCAGCACAGCTACAGGTAACTTTTTTTCTTTTTTTTTTGAGAGTCTTGCTCGGTCGCCAGGCTGGAGTGCAGAGGCACAATCTCAGCTCACTGCAACTTTGGCCTCCTGGGTTCAAGCGACTCTCCTGCCTCAGCCTCTCAACAGCTGGGACTATAGGCACATGCCACCATGCCCAACTAATTTTTGCACTTTTGGTAGAGACGGGGTTTTACCATGTTGGTCAAATGGTCTCGACCTCTTGACTTAGTGATACGCCCACCTCGGCGTCCCGAAGTGCTAGGATTACAGGCGTGAGCCACTGTGCCTGGCCCAGCTATAGGTAAATCTTAATGTCAGTCTGAGAGGACAGCATATTCCCATACTTGCCTGAGCTCACTGGGAACCTGAGGCCATATGGGCTTGGTGACCAGGCAGACCTGGTTGGAATCTTGGCTTTGCTACTAACCAGCTGTGCGGCCTTGGCCCAGTCACTCAGCTTCTCTGGGCCTGAATTTTCTCATTTGTAAAATAGAACTTACAGTAGTACCACCTCACACTTTCTAGAGTGATCTACTTAAAACCCAAACCAGAATATCCTGCAGTGTCATATTGCTGAGAGTAACACAAAATTCTGAACACAGACTCCAAGGCCCTAGACAGCCTGGCCTTGCCTGTTTCACCCATCTTAACGTTTCTCTTCCTCTTCCTTCTCTTCATCCTCCTTCGTCCTGGCTGTTCTTTTGTTCCGTGGACACGCAGAGCCTGCTGATACCCCAGGGCCTTTGCATTTGCTGTTCTGTCTGCTTGAACAGCTCTTTCCCAAGCTCTTGGCATTTAGATCTCAGCTCAGATGCTCCCTCCCCACAGAAGCTTCCATGACGGTTGATCATAAACTAGCCTCATGCCGTCTCCTCATCCCATTACACTCTTGGTTTTCTCCATAGCATTTACAATATTTGAAACAAACGTGCTTTTATGTGTGTTTACCTGTATACTTTCTATCTCTGCTACTACAGATACACCAGTGAAAGCGGGGCCCTGCTGCAGCTGGTACATGGCTGTAAACAAAGAGCATGGTAGGTGCTGGGTAAATATCTGGGAAGAGAATGAGAAAATTGTAGTTTTGATGAAAGGATTACAGCTGTAAAGACCATGGCTGTAAAGCAGGAAGTTAGTGGGTATCATGTCCACAAAGACCCCAAATGTGCCTGCAGGTTTTGCCTGGCCGCTTGTGCTCCTATGAGCCACCAAGAGGAGAATGTTCTCCAGGTGGGTGCCTTTTGCCACCAAAATGAGGCACATAGAGCCAACCCAAACCCAAAACAAGCCTGGATCCCAGCCCACACAACTGACACACGGAGGCAGGGCTGCTTTGCTGAACCCACAGGCCCCTGAGGGAGAAAGCAATGCTTGCTGTTGAACATACCCTTGCTGTTGAAGGTCTGCTTGCTGTTGAATGTACGCTTGCTGTTGAAGGTCTGCTTGCTGTTGACTGTACGCTTGCTGTTGAATGTACGCTTGCTGTTGAAGGTGCGCTTGCTGTTGAAGGTGCGCTTGCTGTTGAAGGTGCGCTTGCTGTTGAAGGTGCGCTCGCTGTTGAAGGTGCGCTCGCTGTTGAAAGTGCGCTTGCTGTTGAAGGTGTGCTTGCTGTTGAAGGTGCGCTTGCTGTTGAAGGTGCGCTTGCTGTTGAAGGTGTGCTTGGTGTTGAAGGTGCGCTTGCTGTTGAATGTTACTGAGATGTCAGGTTGTTTTGTTATGTAGCATGATCACAGCAAGAGCTGCCTAATGCAAGTCTAGCCTCCCAGTGATTACATAAAGACTCAAGTCCACCAGCCAATACAGTGTGGGGAACGCTCTGCTTTGAACAGCTCTCAGCAGAGCTTAGTGAGTATTGCAGCTGCCATCACCCCTGTTGCCAGTGACAGTTACTGAGCACTTACTATGTGCCAGACATGCCACCTACCTTTTCTTTTTCAATCTTTGAGCAGCATCTATGCAATATGACTCTTAGGGTCTCCATATTTGAAATAAGGACACTGAGGCTCAGAGAGGTTGATTTCCCCAAGGGCACTCAGAGCGTAAGGGACAGAAAGACCTAACACTAGTCTGTCTGAGGCCAAAGGGAGTAATCCTTCCTTCTGTGCTACATCACCACACCAGGCACCTTCATGGCAATCAGTGTCCTCCCATGGACAGGAGACCCTGTGGAGTCTGCTCCGTCTAGCACAGGACTTCTCAACCCCAGCATGACTGACATTTGGGGTCAGATAATTCTGTGTTGTGAGGGCTGTCCTGGAATTGCAGGGTGTAGAGCAGCGTCCTTAACTTCCAACTAGATGCCAGTAGCCTCTGCTCCAGGTGTGACAACCAAAAATGTCTCCAGACATTGCTAGATGTTCTCAGTGGGGATTCAACTGCCCCACAGAGAACCACTGGTCTAGGGCAGCCTGGGTAGTAGGAAGAGCTGACACAAAGGCATTGTCCTGCATGCTTTAGATGGATGACTGCATTCAAACTCACAACGATCACCTGGGGTAGGCCTGGGTGTTCCCCCATTTTGCAGATGAAAGAACTGAGGCTTAAAGAACTTGTCAGTGGCAGAGTTCAAGCTCTTAAACATGCCATTTAAACTGCACTTTGAATCCCAGATGGAGGGATGCAGGCGCTACAAGAGCCCCTCAAGGAAGGTACATCCTCACTTTACAGCAGGGACCCCAAGTCCACAAAGGGGCCATCATAGGGCAATCTCACCCAGCTTGGCTTGGAGGCTGGGACTTCTGGATTCCAGGAATTGCTTTTTTCTCTTTAATTTTCTTTCATCTGAGAACCAAACAGCTCTTGAGGATAAAGACCTTCCAGAGTTTCTTCCAAAGCCCCCCCGTCATGACAAGTACAAATAGAAAACCCTTCTACCCACCTTCCTGCTTAGGGAGGGATTCCACCCGAAAGCAGGAATGCATCCTGCTGATGCCTTAAAAACTTAGGGCTGTTACCAAAGAACTTCGCACTCTCAAGGACTCAGAGTCTGCAAAACCAATAGCAGGTTCAGCACAAAGTTTAGTGCAGACGGGAGCCTGAGCTCTAAGCAACTATCAGGCTGTTGGCTGAGCAAGGTTGTTCTTTGCGTGCCGGAGCTAATGCGGGCACCTTTGGTCACTGGGGAAAAGCCAGGCCTGCTCGTCACCCAAATTCATTATTTTTAGCTCTGCACTGGGATCCATTAGCTGGAATCGTGCCTGGAGGTCAGGCAGGCTGCACCGGAAATTCAATAGATGAACTGTCTCTGATGATGCTTTAAATCTCAGCAGCCCCACCCTGTCCTGGGCAGTGCCTAGCAACCCGTGGCTGCAGGGGTCCTGTGAAAGGCACAAGCAGGGCTGAGGACCAGGGTGGGGGCACCCAGGGAGCACAGGGTGGGGTATTCTGTGTCAGTGTCATTAGGATGACAGATGTACATAGGGTGCTGTGCAAATAGGGGTACAGTCAGGTGCAGGCATTAATTATCATTATTTTCCTGTGGCACATATACACCATGGAATACTAGGCAGCCATAAAAAATGATGAGTTTGTGTCCTTTGTAGTGACATGGATGAATCTGGAAACCATCATTCTCAGCAAACTGACACAAGAACAGAAAATCAAACACCGCATGTTCTCACTTATAGGCAGGTGTTGAATAATGAGAACACATGGACACAGGGAGGGGAGCATCACACACTGGGGTCTGTTGGGGAGGGCTGGGGGGGAACAGCAGGGGTGGGGAGGTTGAGGAGGGATAACATGGGGAGAAATGCCAGATATAGGTGACGGGGGATGGAGGCAGCAAACCACCTTGCCATGTACGCACCTATGCAACAATCCTGCATGATCTGCACATGTACCCCAGAATCTAAAGCACAATTAAAAAAAAATGATCATTATTTTCCTTGTCAACTTGCTCAGATCCAGTGTCCCCTCCTTGAGGACAATGCCATCCCCGGTAGCCCCCACCCAAACCCCGCCAGCACAGCATCCTCTTCATAGTGCCCATCATCTCCATAAGCTTCTCACGCATTTTCTCATTCCCTGGTTCTCTCTGTCGCTAGCATGCCGCTTCCCTGAGGGCAGGGACCGCATCTGTTCTCCTTATTGCTGTGTCCCTGATACCAGAATGGTACCTAGAAAACGGCTAATACATCTGTGTTTAATAGAGTGTCATGTGACCTGTGGAAAACAAGGACTGGATATTGCTAAATCTATGTGGCACCACAGGTAACAAAACCACTGCCGGGTAGTCTGTGCCACGTCGTCCACTGCAAGACACAGCTTTATTTCGAAGGTGCTTTAAAGTATGGCCCCGTAGATGAGATCCTCTATGATGGACACTTGGGCATTGCAGCTGGTGTCCGTGCTGCGTGTTTTTCATCCTCTTTCTGTTCCTGGGGTTATTGTTGGGCAAGTCATGGTCCTTCTCTAGGTGCTGCTCCTTCACCTTTTGAATGTGAATCAACAGAGAGGCCGACGTCCAAGGTTCGCTCCCGTTCAGATGTTATGACTCCTATTAACCTGCGCATTGCAGGCCAGACTCTTCAGCTCGTATGATTCTTTTACACGGCACGCTGGCCTGGCTTCATTTTCCAAGTGCTCCACGGCAGGGGTATTCATGATGCTTTGCAAGGTGAGAGAAGGAACAGGCACTAATGTGTAAAGATATGGCTCTATTTCTGCCAGACAAATCAGGACTGAAAAACCCTTATATGTGTGTGTTGAATGTATGTAAACACATGTGTGTGGGTGTGTGCATGTGTGTATAGATTTGCCAATAAGACTGTGGTTAACAAAAAACAATATGCATGATATTATCTTATTCTTATAAAAGTATCTCTATATGTGGGTATATATGTGTAATAAATGATTACCAAAATGTTTACAGTGATATTCTAAGGGTGATGGGAGTAAAGGTAATTCTTTCTTTTTTAGAGTTTTCTGGAACAATTATTTTAGGCAAATTTTATATATTATTTATATAATCAGAAAGAATGCCCATCAAACTATTTCAGGGTGATTAAAAAGCCTACAAACATAAATGAAACAAGTATGTACATATATCAGCACTTATATAGTTATCCTTGCTGGGGATGAAAATATGAAGAAATAAGGGGAAACTTCAAATGAGGAATATTCTATTTAAAAAGAAAAAAAAAGACTGAATTTCTTTTTTTTTTTTTGAGACAGAGTCTCGCTCTGTCACCAGGCGCCAGGCTGGAGTGCAGTGGTGCGACCTCTGCTCACTGCAACCTCCGCCGCCCGGGTTTAAGCAATTCTCCTGCCTCAGCCTCCCGAGTAGCTGGGGCTACAGGCGTGCACCACCACGCCCAGGTAAGCTTTTTGTATTTTTAGTAGAGACGGGGTTTCACCATGTTCACCAGGATGGTCTCGATCTCTTGACCTCGTGATCCGCCCGCCTCGGCCTCCCAAAGTGCTGGGATTACAGGCGTGAGCCACCGCGCCCGGCCCCCAAGACTGAATTTCTTAAGAGTATTCTCTGTCTTAAAAGACAGGGCAATGCTAAGGACCTGCTCAGCTTTAAGGAGACTGGAGTGCGTGACAATTAAATGTGTTTGTGACTCAAGATTGGATCTGTGCTGCAGATACATGTGCTCTACAAGACATGGTTGGTCAGCTGACAACACCGGAAAACAGAATATGGATTAACGTATTGCATCAACACTAAATTAACTGAAATTGATGACTGTGGGTATGTAAAAGAATATTCGTGGCCGGGCGCGGTGGCTCATGCTTGTAATCCCAGCACTTTGGGAGGCCGAGGCGGGTGGATCATGAGGTCAAGAGATCGAGACCATCCTGGTCAATGTGGTGAAACCCCGTCTCTACTAAAAATACAAAAAATTAGCTGGGCATGGTGGCACGTGCCTGTAGTCCCAGCTACTCGGGAGGCTGAGGCAGGAGAATTGCTTGAACCCAGGAGGCGGAGGTTGCGGTGAGCCGAGATCGCGCCATTGCACTCCAGCCTGGGTAACAAGAGCGAAACTCCGCCTCAAAAAAAAAAAAAATATTCGTATTCTTAGGAAATACACATTGAACTAATTTGAGTTAAAAGGTCATGATTATATGTAACTTGCTCTGAAGTGGTTCAGCAACAAATCAATCAATCAATCAATCATCTATCTAAATCTACCATCTATCTACCATTTATCCATCAATCGTCTATTAATCATTTGTCTATTTATCTATCATCTAGCTAAATCTACCACCAATCTATCCCCTATCTAACCTATCACCTATTTATTAATCACCTGTCTATCTTATCTATCTATCTCCCTTCTTCTATCTGTCCACCCACCCATCTATTCACCTATCCACCCATCCACCCATCCATCCATCTACCTACCTACCTGTCTGTGTAGCTAGAGGATGGGAAGAGAAAGAGAGAGAGACTGAAACTATGAAAAAGCAAATGGGTTAAATAATGACAATAGTTGAACCTCAGTAAAGGGTATATAGTATACTCCATCTAGTCACTGCAACCTTTGACATAAGTTTGAAATTCCAAATACAAGTGAAAAGCTAAGCAAAGTTTGAATGTTCAGAGATTATATGCCTAATGGTCAAGAGCTTTTGGCCTCTAGTTAGAATACCTTCTCTGCCATGTGTAAGCTGTGTGACCTCAGGCAAGTGGCTCCATTTGCTGAGCCTCAGTTTCTTCTACTATAAGAGGGAATGAATACCAGTGATAATGCAGGTGTTGTGAGGAGCAAGTGAGCTGGCATGCATAATGAAGTCTCACATGTCTACCTTTCTGTTGGGCTGTGAGTCCTGAGAGCTGCACTTTCTTCATCTGTGTCTCCCTTACAAAATCACGAACCTTAAATGCGGTAGTTGGTTAAGAAATGTTGGCTGAATGAAATTGAGGAGGAAAAGAAGAAGAAAGGAAGGAAAGAAGGAAGGAAGGAAAAAAGGAAAAGCTAGGAAGGAAGATAATAAAAACCACACCCTCCAGAACCTCAGCCTCCACATTTACGCAATGGGTATAGTCCCACCTACCCACATTCAAATGCTTACATGGGCCAAGCAGATAATGGAAATGGACCAAATATAAGGCAACTGTGACAAATCAGAAGGAGCCAGTGGGAGCCAAGCTATGAGAATGCAAAGGCATTAGGATAATACAATGAAATTTGGGGTCCTGGGGGGGGAGTTATGGGATGGGAGTCAAGGATAAAAGACTACAGATATGATGCAGTATACACTGCTCGGGGGATGGGCGCACCAAAAATCTCACAGATCGCCACTAAAGAACTTACTCATGTAACCAAACACCGCCTGTAGCCAATAACTTATAGAAAAAGAAAAATAATAAATAAAGGGCACCCCACAGTGTCGCCAGCTGAGCACACTGTCGCTCTCCCAGATCTGCGGGATTTTCCCAATCAGCTGGAGGGGGACCCCTCAGATATAACTTGTGAGAATGCAAAATGTTGCAGCCACTTTGGAGAAAAGTTTGACAATTTCTCAAACATTACATGGAAGATTATCATACGACCACTCCATTCTACTCCTCTGCATCTACTCAAGAGGAATGAACACATAAGTCCACAAAAAGGCATGAATGTGAATATTCATTGCAGCATTCTTCATAAATGGATGAAACATTTAAAAAGTAGAAACAACCCAACTGGGTGAATGGATGAACAAAATACGGTATATCCATACAGTGGAATATTACTCAGCAATAAACAAATGACTGCCCCATGCTAGCATGTAGATGAGCTTCAAAAACATAATGCTAAGTGGGAAAAGGGACACAAAGACCACGTATTGTACTATGTCATTCACGGGAAACAGCAGGCAAATCCACAGAGACAGAAACCAGCTTAGTGACGGCTTAGAGAATGGGGATTAACTGTGACAAAAATGTTCTGAAATTGGATCGTGGTGATGGTTGCCAAACTTAGCATAATTTACTAAAATCATTGAATTGTACCCTTGAAATGAGTTGCATTCTGTTCTTATCTTTTTGAGCAACACTGTGCATATCACGTGAAATATACTTGTAAGCCTCCAGTCTTAATCCCTGATCTACCCAATCAGAGGATTACATGAGATGACCAGAGTTGACTCTGAGTTATTAAGCCCTTCCTATATGCTGGCTACTAGGTCATGTTCTCTCCTGGATTTATAAAACTGATTAATCCTCATGCTGACCTTTTGAATAAGTAACTATGCTTATCCCCATTTTACTAAGAAGGAGATTGAGTACTGGAGGGAACACTGAATCACCCAAGACTTCATAACCTGAATGTGGCAAAGCCATGAAGAATTCTTTGGGAGAAATTCTCCATGACACTCTTGCATTTCAGCACATTGTACAAGCGCAGCACTGACTGTTTTTGTTCTGAAAGGTCTTTTCAAAGGTGTTTATACAGTGAACAGTCCTGGAAGACAGACAGTGCCTTCCTCTGGAGCAAAGGGCAGACATGCTTAAGGTCCAGGATGATAAAGGCATTGCCTCGTTGGGGAGGTCAGGCAGGCTTCCTGCTTGCCTTAAGTCAGGTTGGCCTGCTTTTACAGAATACCATAAGTCAGGTGGCTTCAATGACACACATTTATTTCTCACGGTTCTGGAGACTGGGAAGTCTGAGATTGGGATGCCAGAATGGTTGGATTCTGCTGAGAGCCCTCTTCCCAGCTTGCAGACTGCTCCCCTCTTGCTATGCCCTCACATAAAGGAGAGACGGCAAGCTCTGGTCTCTTTTCTTCTTCTTGTAAGTGTACTGCTCCCATCATGGGAGCTCCACACCCATGACTTCATCGAAGCCTAGTTAATTCCCAAAGGCCCTACCTCTAATATCATTGCATTGGGTGTTAAGGGTTTCAACATATGAATTCAGGGTGGGATACAAACATACAGGCCATAATACCACCCATTATAAAAGACACACATTCTCGAAGGCCAGGATTCCTCTCCTGAAACCCAATCCGCTACACGTGCAAGTGTCACTGGTCCCCTCTGCATAACCCAGTGGGAACTGAAGTCCAGGCAACTGGTACAGAAAGATGCTGATACAGTGGCTGTCCTTTGTCTCTGACCCTGGAGTCTTTTGTCTTCTGCCAGCATCCATAAAACTGTGACAGTTTGACTTGCCAGTTTACACTAGGGTGCAGTCTCAGAGTCTTCAGAATTCTTGACTAAATCCAAAAACCTCACGGGCCTGCTGCAGAGCTGGCTCTGATTAAACATCAGCTCCCTCCCCTCTTCTCTCCATGGCATCCTGAACTGTCCCCAACTAGCATTGCAAGTATCATTGATCTCATCAGACCCAAGGCCACAAGCCAAGCCTGGGTCCTAGGGACTGTGCTCATGTACACCAAGCCTGCCTGCTCAGATGTCCTAACCCAGCTTCTGCTGACTCAGGATTTCACATTGCTTTGTCAACAGCCAGGGGTATCAACTCTGGATTCATTTCAGGAGGTAATTTTCTGTTTGAATGTATCTATTTCCCTAAAGATACTGATTATAATTCCTGGAGATACTAGTAATGGACTCCGTGTCAAAATTGTTTTAAGAGTAGCTAAGGATTGCTATGTATACAGCTGTGATAAATTTTGGGTTGTTTCCCTCTTGGGGTTTGCAGGCTAAAAGATAGGTTCTTTACCTCTAGAAAGGTTATCAGTGCTCAAGGTGTCCTATCAACATGTGACAGTCATCAAGGGTTCTGGCTTTTAGGGGGCTTGTAAATCAGTAACAAAGGCCAACAACCAGCAAGGACCTGTGCTGTCCACTGTGGGAGCCGCAAGCCACACATGGCAATGAAGCACTGGAAATGGGGCTACTTTCAGTTTAGATGTGCTTTAGTATAAAACACACACTAGATTCCAAAGACTTAGTGTAAAAAAAAGTAAAATATCTCATTATCAATGTTTATATTTATTACATGGGGAAAGGATAATGTTTTAATATAATGGGTTAAACACAATGCATTATTACAATTAAATTCAACTTTTCTTAAAACTTTTTTTGAACGTGACTATTAGAAAATTTAAAATTTCTTATGTGGCTCACCTTGGGTTTTTACTGGACAGTGTGGTTTAGAACTTCCTCCCTCTTTTCCTCTTCCTGCCATGGGCCTTGTGGTCTTTCTGTTAAAGCACTCTGGATTCAAGGCCACCACAGCCCACATATCACTTTTGGGTGAATTAGGGAAAAAAAGCCCTTCCATGAGACGCTATCTCCAGCAGTCAGAAGGACCGTCATAGTATACAGATGTTGCTGGAATGTTTACTGCCCCCTGCTGGAATGCTGTCATGGATGAGTGTGGACGTCACTGATGGTGGTGTGAGTGCAGTGGGCAGTCTAGCATGGGGGTGTGTTGCTTGTTCTGGGGCTGGGGTTTGCAGGGAAGTATTTTTTCCACGTCACTTCTCCACCTGAACAGTTAGTAAGGTTCTTGTCTGCTCAGACATGGAGCTTTAAACACCAGAGAAAAGACTGATTGCTATCTGTCAGACTCTATTCGAGGGAAACAAAAATCACTACCTGAATGCTTTCTTTTGATTTTTGCTTTTTTCTGGATGTTTTTCCAAGGATTACAAAAAATACACAGAGACTCCATTTCCGGCTTGGTAAAGCCCTTGCATCGCCTTATTCTTTAAGCAAACGTTGTGGTGTAGCGTCATGACTAATGATAGGAAACACCAGGAACTGCAGTTCTTTCTTCAAAAAACTGAAAACTCCAGAGCACACATGACTCGAGGCAAACCTTTTCTGAGAAAAGCAAAATGCTGGATATTTTAGACTTTCTAAGCCATATGAGTTCTGTCAACCACTCAATTCTCCTGTGGTAGCCCCCAAGGCAGCCACAGGCAAAACGGAAGTGAATTTGAGTGGCTGTGTTCCAATAAAACTTTATTTACAAAATAGGTGGTGACTAGGTTTGGCGCATGGCTCATGGTTTGCCAACCCCTACTCTAGAAGAGTGCTTTTAAACAGTTACCCCACAGGCCAACCCGCTATGCAAATGTATTTTGCTTTTTATGTTTTTATCCATTAAAAAATTACAATTTGTTGCTAACTTTGGAAAAAAAGGTTTTTTCCCCTCCCCAAAATCTATGTTTTCCATTCTCTTGGAGATATAAAATACTGAACTCCCATTACCTCATGATCACAACTGGTTATAGCAATTTCTTTGCTGGGAAAGACAAAGAGCAGAATCTTGGCTGCCTTCTAGAACAGGCAGATCCAATTTACCACTTATTTAAGTCACTTGCTTAGCTACAGTAGGCATTCAGGGTTTGACCCATAGTCCAAAGCACCACCGATGGTCCATCAAGGGGTAAATGGGTAAAGCGAACGTGGTAAACAAACACAATGGAAGACTATTCAGCCTTAAAAAAAAAGGAAGTCCTATTACTTGTTAGAACATGGAAGAACCCACAGGACATCATGTTAAGTAAAGTTAGCCAGGCACAGAAAGACAAATACTGCATGATCTCATGTACATGTGGAATCCAGTAGAGTTGAACTGATAGAAGCAGAGCTAGAATGGCAGTTGTCAGGGGCTGGGTAAGGGGACAGTTGCGGAGATACTGGTCAAAGGGTACAAAATATCAGTTAGACAGGAGAAGGAATATATTCAAGAGTTTTTTGATACAATATGTTGAATGTGGTTATTAATAACATATATATTTTTTTGAGACAGAGTCTCACTCTGTCACCCAGGCTGGAGTGCAGTGGTGCGATCTTGGCTCACTGCAACTCTGAGTCCCAGGTTCAAGTGATTCTCCTATCTCAGCTTCCCAAGTAGCTGAGACTATGGGTGCACATCAGCATGCCCAGCTAATTTTTGTATTTTTAGTAGAGGTGGGGTTTCACCATGCTGGCCAGGTTGGTCTCAAACTCCTGATCTCAGGTCATCCACCCACTTCAGCCTTCTAGAGTGTAGTAATATATTCTTGAAAATTGCTAAGAGAGTAGATTAAGTTCTCATCAGACACACACACAAAAAGCATGTGAGGTAATGCATATGTTAATTATTAGGTTGGTGCAAAAGTAATTGTGGATTCTGGCATTTAAAAGTAATGGCAAGAACCACAATTACCTTTGCACCAGCCTAACAGCTCAATTTAGCCATTCCATAATGTATATGTATTCTAAAATAATATGTTGTGCATTACACACACACACACATGCATGCACACACACAATTTTCAATTGTCAAATAAAGGGAAGAAAGTCAGGAATGAACCAAAAACCCCACCTAGGCTGGCATGATGCCAAAACAAAGAGATGGCAGTGGAAACGCTGAGTGGATCGGCTGGAAGTGTGTTGCACATACGCCTCTGTACAGTTGAACCTCGTATATTTCAGTATAAATGTCCTTAGCAAATGGGATGTCCAAGTGAAGGTCCCACCAGTTCCATCCACCTGGCTGTGGAATGACTTACTTTGATAACGTCCTCGTCTGTGGACTTGCACTCCACCGCCTCTGAGATGTCTGTCACAGCACTGTTCTCCTCCACAGAGACCACCTTGACGGGCATGGCGACTGTCTTTCCTGTGAGTATGGCAGTGTTGAGGATTTCAGTGTCCTGCCAAAAAGAATCAGACACCCTAGGTCAAGGGAGATACTCCATTCTGCTGGGAACTAGATGATTCTAGGGCAAACCTCCTGGGGCAAACACCAGGCTGTCCTCATTTGGACTAGACACACTGTACCATTTACACACTGTGCCGGGACTGGGAATAAAGCGTTATTGTTTGGAACAATTTACCAAGAATGTTCAACAATTTACTTTTAGTTTATCTACAATCATCTTAATAGTTTTTCAACAATAATCAAAAAGTATTTATTCTTTTTCTCTATTGTAGAGATCAAGTAGAAGAAATATATCAGTTAGGTTTTGGTTGTAAGCAACAGAAACTAATTCTGGGTACCTTAAGCAACCACAATAGGTTGAATAATGCTTTCCTCTCACCCGCTGCAAAAGATATCCATGCTCTAATCTCTGGGGTCTGTGAATGTGTTACCTTACATGGTAAAACGGACATTTCAGGCGGGACTGAAGTAGGATCTTGAGATGGAAGGATTATCCTGGATTATCTAGGTGGATCCAGTCATCCTAAAGTCTTTATAAGAGGGAGCCATGAAGGCCAGAGGAAGATGAGGAGGTGTGGCAGTGGAGGCAGAGGTCAGAGTGATATGGCCATGAGCCAAGAGAGGTAAACAGCCTCTAGAAGCAAGCTGGAGAAGGCAAAGAGCAGATTTTCCCCAAGAGCTTCCAGAAGCAGCCATCCCAACATCTTAACTTGAGCCCCGTAAGACTCACTCCAGACTTCTGCCCTCCAGAACTGAAGGATAATACATTTGTGTTAATTTATCATAGCAACATCAGGAAACTAATACAGATCCTCACGGGCTAGATCCTGGATTGCTCCCAGCATCAAAGGAAGAGCTCAAGAAGGCTTTGCAAAGTCCAGATCACCTTCGAGGCTACTAAAAGCAGGAAATAATGGGCAGTGTCTCCCGAGTAAGGTGGAATGAATGTCTTCAACCATTTCTTTCTTTCTTTCTTTTTTTAAACTTATGTATATGGGAAATTTATTGGCTCATGTACCTGAAATGCCTATAGCATGGAATATGATTGTGCCCAAAAGGCCAAACAATGTGTCATATGCTGGTAGTTTTCTTGACCTCTTTTCCCCCTTCATCTCCATTTCCCCCATCTTCAACTATTTCTATTCTTTTGTTTTTTTCTTTTGAAATGGGGGTCTCACTATATTGTCCAGATTGATCTTGAACTCCTAGCCTCAAGCAATCCTCTCACCTTGGCCTACCAAAGTGCTGGTACCATAGGCAGGTGTCACCATGCCCAGATACTTTTTTCTAATTTTTTACTTTTCTTGTAGAGATGGGGTCTTGCTATGTTGTCCAGGCTGGTCTTGAACTCCTAGCTTCAAGCAGTCCTACTGCCTCAGTCTCCCAAAGTGCCACGATTACAGGCATGGGCCATTGTGCTTGGCAGGTTTATTATTTTTTTTAATGAAGACTAAAGCAAAGCAAACTGCCTTCCTCTGTTGCTCCATGGGAGCCCATTCCATCACAGCCATGAGGACTTTGATTTATCCCGCTCAGATGACTTCATGCAAAACTGTTAGCATCACACCTCTCATGTATGTTGTGATTTGCAAGGTGCTGAAGAAAATACTTTTTATTTGATTTTGTAGGATACTACCTGATTGCCTTTTTATAATCCTTTTCTTTAAGGACAGATGAAAATGCAAAAGGGCCTTTGGCTTTGGGACATCTAATGATGCCAGTTTCTCCCAAAGTCCCTCTCTAGAAACACTGCTCTGGTGTCAAGCAGAGATGGAAGGAAAAAAGATTTTCCCCATTCTTTCTCCAGGGAAGCAATTGACACAAAAATGACCTTTTGCATTAAACAAGAGCACAGTTGAAAGAGTTATGAGTTGTAAGTAGAGGCTTGGCCTCTCTGCTGCTTTTGCGTCAGCCAGCAGTTTCATCACCCTCGGCCGTGTCTTCTCCTGGGTCCATGGGATTCCTGGAGATGGGCTGCAATCCGGGCAGCTTGTGCAATGGCTATTATGGAGGCTTCAAGAATACTTTAGAAATTCCCCAAGTCTATTTTCAGGTTCATTACAGGTAATGTGCTTAGAGTTCAGTCTTTACATTTTCTCTCTCAGAATGGTTTTTGGCCAATGGCTTCATTAAGGCAGCACATTCCCTCATGGACTGTGATTAGTTTTCTAACAGTTGTTGCAATTACACACACACACTCTCTTTCTCTCTCTCACACATACACACACAAACACTCCTTATTCCTAAATTGTGATTAGTTTTCCAATGGTTGTTGCAACTTCACACACACACACACACACACACACACACACACACTCTCTCTCTCTCTCTCTCTCTCACACACACACACTCTAACACTCCCTATTCCTAAATTGTGATTAGTTTTCCAATGGTTGTTGCAATTTCACATATGCACACACACACATTCACACCACACATACACACACATTCACACACTCTAACACTCCCTATCCCTAAATTGCACAAGTGCAACTGTGCGAGTGCCTGTGAGTGTGCACATATGGATACATGTGTCTGTGTGTGTGTGCCTGTGTTTGTATGTGTGTGAGTGCCTGTGTGTGTGCCTGTATTTGGGTATGTGTGAGTGCCTGTGTTTGTGTGTGTGTGTGCCTGTGTTTGCGTATGCGTGAGTGCCTGTGTGTATGTGCAAACACCTATGTGTGTGTGTGTGTGTCTGTGTGTATATGTATGAGTGCCTGTGTGCATATGGATGCATGTGCCTGTGTAGGTGTGAGTGCCTGTGTGTGTGTATGTGCGAGTGCCTGCGTGTGTCTGTGTGTGTGTGTATGAGTGCCTGTGTACATATGGGTGCATGGGGCTGTGTGCATGTGCGAGTGCCTGTGTGTATATGCATGAGTGCCTGTGTGCATATGGGCGCATGTGCCTCTGTGTATGTGTGAGTGCCTGTGTTTGTGTATGTGCGAGTACCTGTGTGCTTACGATATTGATGTGGCAGGCCTACAGAGTTCTTTGCATCGGGCTGCAGCTCTCAAATACCTTTTTAGCTGAGGCCAATTCACAGCAATATGCCTAGCACGCTTTTTACGTGTATACAATTGTTCTGTCTTCTGAAACCCACTCAAACCCCCGCTGGATCAAGAAGAACACATCGTGTGCATGGCTGACTGGGTGTGGACGCCACTTCCCTCTATGCTGTCGCTTAGCACTGCTCATAGGAAGCTTTACACTGCTGGCTGCGTTCCCTCCAGCTCCATCCGGCTCTGACAAGTTCAGCATCATAGAAGGCAGCCCTCTTCCTGAAAGCACACAGATGTGCAATTCCTGCAGGCCCCAGCAGGTCTTAGAGACCGCTTACCAACACCATCTCAGGGCCTCACAGAACCCGATGCAGGCATAAGTATGACTTGGAAGCTTTTTGCATTATTAAATGTTTCATCTCTCCTTTTACCCTACTCTGAAGCCCCCCACCCACTTCCATCATAAATCACAGAACTGTTCTGTTTTGCTGAAAAGAATCAATAAGGTAGGGTTCTTTAAATCACAGTCATTTCAAATTTGAAAAAAGCCTGGGGCTTCTGAAAAAACACATTTTTGTTGTTTGATTCACCCTCATAAATGTAAATTAGTTTGGCCATTTTCTAGGTACATTGTACTTTTAACTTTTAAATATATAAGAACATGGAAATACTTCATGGAATGACTTCCGTGTATGGGTACATGTGCCTGTGTGGGTGCCTGTGTGCATGTGTGCGCTTGTGTGTCTGTGTGCCTGTGTGTGCCTGTGTGGATGCCTATGTACATGTGTGTGCCTGTGTGCATGCATGTGCCTGTGTGGGTGCCTGTGTGCATGTATGTGGGTGCATGTGCCTGTGTGTGTGAGTGCCTGTGTGTGCCTGATATTGATGTGGCAGGCCTACAGAGTAGGCACTTACACACACAAGCACACACACATAGACACACACACACACACACACATACACACAGACACATGCACCCATACATAGAAATAATTTCATGAAGTCATTCCATGTTCCTTAACATGGAAGTGTTAAAAGACTCAGAAGTGTAAGTGGAAAATTGGACTGACCGGCCCCTGAGATGGGGGATTTGTCCCAGGAATGGGTGTGAAATGCCCCACTTCGAATATCACTCAAGGGTTCTCTTGCAGAGTAGAAGGGTGAGGAAATGTATTCCATCCACACAGTGGAAGATGATTCAGTCACAAAAAGGAATGCGTGCGTGCTACAACATGGGTGAGTCATGAAAATGCTGTGCGAAGTGAAGCAGGCCCAACACAGAGGCCACAGCTCATACGGTTCTATTCATATGAAACGTCCAGACCAGGCGAAGCCACAGACAGAAAGTGCATTCGTGGTGGCCAGGGGATGCGGGGTGGGGCAGGGAAGTGACTGGTAACAGGTCCGGGATTTCCTTTTGTGTTGATGAAAGTGTTTTGAAATTAGACAGGATGATGGTTCATAACCCTGCAAATACCAAGAACCACTGAACTGTATATTTTAAAAGAGTACATTTTATGGCATGAGAATTATATCTCTATAAAAAAGAAGGGAAAGGCTGTGGGATGGGGCAATAGCCATGGAAAGGCCCTCAGGCTCAGATCTGGTTTTCGACTCTGGGCTCCTGCATGGCCTCAGACAAGCCAACAATCTATCCACTCACAAACTGACTGACCCTGGAAATGGAACAAAGAACAGACACAGTCGTGGTTCAGAGACCAGACGCCTGCCTAGTAAAGCATCTTTGGGGGTTCAAATTTTATGAGTGTCTGGGGAAAGGGTGAGCTTAATCTAAATATCCCAGAGAGCAGAAAACAACCTCTCTCAATTCATGTGTCTAGCAGTCAAGAAGAGGTAGTAGCTAATAAAAAAGAAAACACAGCCAGGTCACATTTGAGGAGCTCTTGGCAGGTGCCAGGTGTTGCTAATATTCTTACTGTTACCGCAAATCTATGAAGCAGGTAGTTGTGTTATCCTTAGTCTATGGATGGGGAAAACTGAAGAATGGAGCTGAGTGACTGACTTGTCTGGGGGCACAGCCCATACATGTTCTGGCCACATTTGAACGTCCAGCCCAGGGCAGGAGCATATGTTATTGATCACAGCTTCTCGACTCAGGTCAAGAGCAAGGACCTGAGCAAGAATTGCCTTAAATCCTGGCTCTGCCATTTTCTTGCTAGTTAAATTCTCCAAGCATCAGTTTCCTCGACTGTGAACTCCCAGAATAATTAGGATTGTTGTGAAGATTAAATCAGATAATGTTTATGGATTGCCTGTCAGGGTTTGGAACAAAGTCTAAGTTGACTCAAAGGGCAGCTATTAAACATGAATGTGGAGTGTCTCCTATGAGGCAATTGGTGGCTGGAGGGAGGCCAGATCCACCCACTTTAATCTCTCTTTTTCTCTGAAAATTGGAGGTGTGCAGGGGAAGGAACAAAAAATAAAATAAAAACAAGTCAAAACGTAGCAAACACCCAAATACATTTTAAAGCGTATTTATGTTAGCACTTTCTGTATTCATTTCATATATTTTTTGCTTTTACAAAAGAGAAAAAACATGCCAATAACCTTGAAATCTCCTCTGTCATTTTTTTCCAGTCTTGATCCTCAATTTCCACCCCCCAGAGGTAACCACTGTCAGGATTTGGCAAGTGTCTTTCCAGTTGTGATTCTACACTTTTACCAAGTATTCATATTTATGCAAAGAAAATACATGGAAAATACAATTTATATTTAAGTAAAAAAAAAAAGAAAATATGGTATTGTCTTGCTTTTATGTTTTATACAAAAGCATGTTTTATATAGTTTATATAAATAGATCATATTGTACTTTCTTCAACTTATGTTTTGTTTTTCAAAACACTCAACATTATGTTTTTATGATCTATCCCTGTTTGTAGAGCTGGACCATTTATTCCCATTTAGATGCATATTTACATACTGATTGAATTCATTTGTCTCAAAGACTGACTAAATTCCATCGTGTACCTTTTCTGTATTTTACTTCTCCATTCTCCTACCCATGGGAAATTACAGTGCTTTAAATTCTTTGCCTTTGCAAATAACTGGATCTTTCCCCATGCATATGTATCCAGGGTTCTTCAGCATCTTCTAATCCTAGAAGTGAAATTGCTGGTTGAGAGTCTACACATTTAACTCTTTGCTTCTGCTATTTGGCATTTCCAAGTGGTTGTCCTCATACACTCTGAGCAGTGTGGAAGACTGTCCTTCCTTGAGACCCTGAAACCCCCGTGATTGTGCATCCTGTGGCCAGGTGACAGTTTCAGTTGGTCAATGGGACATTAACCTAGCTGTTGTTGTGATGGGATTTTGTAGAGTGGCTGATGCTAGTCATCAGTTGACTTTCATAAAGGAAGTTATCCTATACAATCTGGGTGGGCCTGATCCAATCAGTTGAAAGGCATTTAGAAGCAGAGCTGACGCTTCCCCGAACAGGAAGAAATCTTGCCTGTGGATAGCAGCTTTAATTTGTGCCCCAAAGATGCAGGCAGCCCTTCATGACAACTTTTCCAGGACACATAGATATATCTGTCTATCTAATCTATCAATCTATCAGTCATCTATCTATCTATGTGTCTATCATCTATCAAATCTATCTTCCATCATCTATCTAATCTGTTCTCTCTCTACCTACCTACCTATCCATCTAATCTGTCATCTATTACCTATCTTACTTCTCGCTATCTAATCTAATCTATCTTCTATCTGTCTCCTTATCTATCTATCTGCCTATCTTCTTTCTCATCTTGTTTCTCTGGTGGAATCTGCTGTATTACCAGCCTCTTTATTTTAGGTAATTTGGTGGGTAGGGTACCATTTACTTCTCTATTACTGTAGTAACTGTGCCTGGCTCATGGTGGCCATGGAGGTTCAGGGTTTGTGGACTGCAGAGACCTGAGAGCTCGAAGGCCTGGCTTTGGGCCAGTCCCTGATGCCAAGGTCATGGGCACATGGGCAAATGGGGCTTGGCAAGTTGCTTTCTTCCTTGAGGAAGCTGATCCCCATCTTTGAAATATATGCTGGGAAAGTGATTGCACAAAGTGTCTGGGAACCACAAACAACAAGTGGGAATCCCACAGAGAAAGCAGGAATTAGCCTGCCTTGCACTTTGCTATGAAAATGTGGCCCTTTCAAGTGGATCCATTTTAAGGGGCTTTTCTACCTGTGCAGGTTAAATCAGTCAGCTGCATACCTCAAAGGAGACCCTGCAGGAACTCCCATTGGTTGAGCCCAGACCTTAATTCTCATTCACAAATTTAATTTCTGGGGAGAAACTTCTCCTATAGAACTGGCTATTTTAAAGCAAGTTGTAAGTCATCTCATTTTTGAGCACCAGAGTCAGATGAAAGGGGTTCCTCAGCCCACCTGGACGAGGAGGAATGGCTTGCCCAGGGCTACACCTCTGGATAGTGACACCATCTGGCTTTTATTTCTTTTATCCACCACACCTGCCACTTCTCTCAAGTGTGTTTTCTCTGAGGCAGAGGAGACCTTTGGTGCCAACAGCAGCATGCATTACGCGCCAGATTCTCTTAAGCGCTTCGTGCATTCTAGCTCCCTGAACCCTCAGAGGGAGACTCTGTTCTCACTATGATTTGAAGGGTGAAGAGACGAAGTCAAGAATGCCAGCTAACTCACCTAAGCTCACAAAGCCAGCAACTGGGTGGAGTTGAGATATGAACCCCAAGTGAGAGGTCCAGCCCCTGGTTCTTACTCTTTGCACAAGACAACACTCTAGAAAATAAGCCCACCAGTGGGGGGTGCGGGAGTGGGCGGGTGGCCCTGAGGGCCTGTCTCGCCCTGGACTGGAGAAGCCACTGTTCAGTGGGACGTGGACATTTTTCAATTCTCTCCAGACCTGCTGTGACATTGGTGACTCTCAAATCTATCTATCCAATCCGTCTTCAATCATCTATCCAAGGACACTTAAATTTAAGAACATTTAAGGACGCTTAAATCCAAGTGTCTTTCCTTCCATGTGCAGCCAGAGAAGCAGTCCACTCCTGTGAGTGCCTCCCAAATCCATGATTTTCTTTTCCCTCACCTGTCTTTGAGGGAGGAACAACTGGACGAATGCTCCCGTTTCACATGGACAGGCATCCACAGAGGACAGGGTGTCTCACTTGGTCTCCTCTGGGGGCTTTCAGAGCTGGCTGGAGACCAAAAATTTCACATTTTCCCTAAAGAAGGCAACTAGTCAGGAAATCTACTATTCACTAATTCAAAGTAGATGCTGAGAACAGAGATTGCCACCATGTGCTCCTTCTCAGAATGAAAAGAAAGATAAACTGAATTTCTGTGGGGAGAGGAGGTGTCTTTCATGTCCCATTAGATTTTCCAGACTGATTAATAAGACACAGGGGCCAATTCCTGCCCATGGTATGTTTTTATGTGAACTTGTTAGCCAAGAATGATTTTTACATTTTTAAGGCTTGTAAAAAAAAGGAAAGAAAAACAATATGCAACAGAGACTATGTGTCCTGAAAAAGTGAAAATATTTACTATCTAGCCCTTTATAGAAAATCTTTGCTGATCCCTGAACAAGATCATTTCTCCAACACGAGGGGCCCTCTTTCCCCCAAGAGCCTCTCCTAATCCTGGAGTTTCAGGCCATTCTCTCCGGTAGAGCCATGGAGTCGTGTTCCTTGCAGATGCTAACTCCTGTCCTTAAGGCTTTTTCTTCTTCAGTGGTTCCTGATAGACCGTGCTTCCGGCGGGACTTCAACATCAGCATGATGGCTTCCTCCACAGAAGCCTGCACCCTTTGCTAAACTTGCCATAGATTTGCATCTTGATAACTTGCACTGCATGTTGGGACCTACGAGAATCCTTGTGCTAAGCCAGAGGGGCTCATGTTAAATAGGAAGGGAGAGCTGAATTGGGGATCACTTTATAAGGGGTTGACAATTTACATTGGTGATGATTTTCCGGTTTCTGACAGCATCTGGTTCCCTGCACATGCTTTTAGCTCAAGGAAGGTGAATATAAACACTTGAATAAGAAGAAGCCCCTAAAATTGGCCTTTCTGGACTTAACTATAGCAGATAACATTATAAAACTGCCTGCTCCAAAGGAAAAGTGTATACATAGGGGAAAAAGGTCATTTCTCTTCATATACAACCAAAGCTGAACTGCAGTTGGTTGGGAAAACATCCCAGCAGGTTAGGACACTGAAGACAGCTGGAAGGCCCGCCGCTCACGCGGCAGGCTCTGAGGAGATCAAAGGTCCAGTTTTGAAACTGGAACCTAGAAAAGAGAGCCCAGCTGCCAGCATTCAGAGGGCAGCGACCATCGTGGCTTCATGAGTTCAAACTAAACAGGTAGCTGCCTTCTGGCCTCCATGGGAGCTGTGTTCCTGCTCCTGCCTTGTTGGAGCTTTGCTTTCCTCATCTGTGAAATGGGGATAATCCCACTTTCCTCTAGGGTTGTAGGCAGGAGGACCTACAAAAAACCCCAGGTCAGTGCCTGGTACAGAAGTGACGACCGCACCACCCCTGATCCTGTCCATCTCCAACCCAGGAAACAAAGCCGGGAAACTGTGACATTGTATTTGAATGCCCTGATTCACCAAGTCGATTTTGAGCTCCCTGTAGCTGCCCCAGACAGATTGATTCCATTTTTATGTAACAAAGTTGTGAGTTGTTTTTCAGTTGCCATAGACCCCCAGGTTGAAGGTCATGTAGCCTGAGCATGCCCAGATGAGCCACACATGCAAACAGGAAACCTAAGTGCTCAAACTGAGGCATGGGTACTGAATTAAGAAGAGGGCACTGCACAGCAGGGTCCAGGATCCAATCAGATTCAGCCCTGGCATCACTACAAGGCAGGATTCAATCAGATTGAGCCCTGGCATCACCCATGGCAGGAGCCAATCAGATTGAGCCCTGGCATCACCCCGTGGCAGGAGCCAGATTGAGCCCTGGCCTCACCCCATGGGAAGATCCAATCAGACTGAGCCCTGGCATCACACCATGGCAGGAGCCAATCCAACTGAGCCCTGGGATCACCCCACGGCAGGAGCCAATCAGATTGAGCCCTGGCATCACTCCACGGCAGGAGCCAATTGGATTGAGCCCTGGCATCACCTCATGGCAGGAGCCAATCAGAATGAGCACTGGTGTTACCCCATGACAAGATCATGCCTCCCTGCATCACCTCATTGCCACATCCAGTCTGATCACATCTCACGACCCAATGCTTATAAAATCAGACTCAGCCCCCAGCTCTGGGAGACACTGCTTTGGGAACTACCTCAGGTGTTTTATTTGCTTATTACAAGTAATACAATCTCCTTGCTAACTCCTCCTTGGTTGTGGTCATTGGATTGATACCTGCCAAGCAACTGAACCCACCTGTTGTGTGGGTAACAACTCCAGCTTCTCAGCTGCAAGAGCATGAGCATTCAACTGCAACTGATTTGGGAACCAATTTAGCATCACTTGGAAGTCCAAAGAGTGGCTGTGTTATTGCACTTACAATTCAATAAGGAGGCACCATCAGTGGGAACCTGGGGGCATTGAGAAGGTGCTTTGCTGAGGGCTTCAGTGCCTTGAAGCTGAACCCCAGAGTCTGGAGCAAGGTGTGGGCTGGTCTTGATCACTCTGTGAATCTCGGGGCTGGGACTGACCTGACCCAGGGATGATAAAGCTGCCGCCTTACTAAAGAAAAGAAAAAGAGCTTTTCTAGCCAGCAAACAATGATGACATCTGTTTGGGAGGATAATATTGAGATAATATTATGTTTTGCTTTCCCTCTCTGAGGCTTCCCCTTCCTTCCTCCTATTCAAGCAGGGAAACCAGTTATGATGCATCTTTAGGAGAAGGACAGCAAACAAAATGTCTCCCTGAATTCTGGAGAGGTGAGGAAGTTCACAAGTATGACAAAATGTGTGGCCAGAATCACAGGGGAGGAGGCGCTCTCCCTCCTCCCATCCTTCCAGAACAGATAGAACAATTTTTTTTTTCTCTTGGGAGATAATGAGAGAGAGAAAAAGTGGTCTTTGGGTTCTGAAAGGGAACACGTGTCTGGTTTCTAGGCAGCATCTTTGGAGAAGACACAAGAGGAGATGCCTGCCTGCTGTCTGTGCAGCAACACAAAGACCCTTGAATCCCAGAGGCAGCCCCCAGAAGGCAGGAGCTAGGAAAATAAACTGATTCAATCTGGAGGAAATAGAGACCCATGCTGGTCAATATCAACTCTCCTTTTCAGTCACTGAACCCTGATGCTCTGGGAGGTGGGTTGGGAAGAGACTAAACTTGTCAGCCTCCCTTGCAGTTGGCTGTGACCGTGTGACAGAGTTCTAACACAGTTATTCTCAAAGTGTGGTTGGGGCCTGGGCCAGCAGAATCAGCATCCTCTGGGGGCTTGTTAGAAATGCAAATTATTGGGCTCTTCCCCAGAGCTACTGAATCAGAAACTCTGAAGATGGGTGGGGCACATTAACCTGTGCTTTACCAATTCCTCAGGTGATTCTGATGTCGCTGAAGGTTGAGAACTGGTCTAGTCCAAAAGTAAACAGAAATATGCAGTATTTTAGAAAATCTCCTTAATGAGAGCTAGACTCAGAAAGTGGGGACATTCTTTTTGTCCTTTTTCCCTTCCTACCATCTGGAATATAGATATAATGGCTGGAATACCAGCAGTCACCTTGGATAATGAGGCAAACATGGATATATAAAAGCCATTTGATATAAAACTGGTGGCTCACACCTGTAATCCCAGCACTTTGGGAGACTGAGATGGGCAGAGGTCACAAGTTCGAGACCAGCATGGCCAACACGGTGACACCCCATCTCTACTACAAATACAAAAATTAGCCAGGCATGGTGGCGCATGCCTGTAATCCCAGGTACTAGGGAGGCTGAGGTAGGAGAATCGCTTGAGCCCGGAAGGCGGAGCTTTCAGTGAATCAAGACTGTGCCACTGCACTCCAGCCTGGGTGGCAGAGTGAGACTCCGTCTCAAAACAAACAAACGAAAAGCAATTTGCTGACGGTGAGATGGTAAGATAGGAGAAGGCTAAATCTCTGATGACTAATGAGTGGTCATGGCCTTACGTATGTGAAATAAACTAATTATATGTTTTACCTATAGGTTTTGAAAGTTTTCTGTTATTCTCAAAGTGAAGGCTAACTTATGTAGATAGTTCTTTTTATGCTTGAGATGATGGGTGAAGAGTACTACACGTTATAATTGAATGCGTTACAACAAATTCCAGTTTTGTAACCATGAGAAGTCAAGTCCCTGGCAAGGATGCTAGATGGTGGCTTGCGGTTTGGGAATGGCAGGGAGTGGTGATAATCCCACCGTTCTCCGTTGCTGCTGGTGGTAGGTGCCCCTGTGAGCCAGACTGACAGCTGGGCTGTTGTAGGAGGGAGGAGAAAGCAGAGCCCGACCATTCAGCCGAATTTGCAGCAGCAGAAAAATTACTCCAAAAGTGCGCTTCATTTTCCCAGTTCAAGGCATGCTAGTTAAGACGATGCATGGGCCGCCCAGCATCCGACTGGTGTGCTGATTAGTGAGGGTGCTTGAAGCGTGGGTTCTGGATTCAGGGCAAACCAGCCTGGAGAAGAGCCATCTGATTAACAAGCTGACTGCGTTAGGTACAACCAGCGATTTACATAATCCAGTGATTAGGAATACATTAGGCGCACACACACAGGCATGGTAAGGGAGGCCTCTCGCAATTCCACCCACTAATGTAATTTTCCCTCTACGCAGGCCGAGCGCAGACCCCAGCTCTGCCAAACGGTGTGGTCTAACAGTTTCTCTCATGAGGGGAGCAAAGCCAACCTTGCTACCGTGGCTTGCAAAGGGCAGCCCTGACGGAGCAGACCAGGCTGGACCTGTTATCTGACCACACTGCCTCCCTGCTCCCATTTTCTAACGAACCCCAAGAATTCTGTATGATATTTTGGTAGAACTTATTTTAAAAAATGCTCAAGGAGAAGCTGACAGGAAAATGCATTGCTGATGGCGACGCTAACAATTCCCCTCATTTCCTCTGCGACCGCCTTAGATTCCATAGAAGCAGTGAGACCCCGCAGTGGCCAGGCAGGGGACAGAGGAGAGAGGAGGCTTCTCTCAGGAAGCTGTCTCTCCTGAACACTTACAGGAGCAAGAGAAAAGACTTTCTTCATCAATACATCGCAGGTCCCTCCATATTGAGGCTGTTCTCAGTTTCGCCTTCTCTGTCATCTCCGTTTGTCTTAACTTTGCAATTCCTTCTAGAAATCTCAGCACAGTGCAGTAGTGTACCAATTAAGATCCGTGTCTATATCCAGGCAGCATCTCAGCCCAGCGTTCCGTAGCAGGTACAGCAGGGCGCGTGTGGCGCTGAGTGATAAGAGCTTACTCGTTAGCTGGGAGATCCTGCGGGAGCCATCAATCATCAGAGCGGCTCCGTTCTTGGGCATCCTGTGTTGTGAGCAGGAAGAACGCACTACTGTATACGTGGCCATGATAATAATAGCGATTTGTGCGTATGCCTCTATTAGTTTTCTAGGGCTGCTGTAATGAAGTACAGCAAACGGATGGCACACCACAACTGAAATTTATTCTCTCACCGTTCTGGAGGCCAGAACTTTGAAATCAAGTTGTCAGCAGGGCTGTGCTCCCTCTGAGGCTCCAGGGCAGGGTCCTTCCCTGCCTCTTCCTGGCGTCAGGGGTTTGCCTGCAATCCTGTGAGTCCCTGTCTTGTGTACGTAACGCTGCAATCTGCGCCTCTGCCACCACGCCGTGCTCTCCCTGTGGCTCTGTCCAAATATCCCCCTACAGGGACACCAGCCATTGGATTCGCAGCCACCTAATGGCCTGGTCTTAACCAAAAGGTACCTGTAAAGACCCTGTTTCTAAGGAAGGTCAGATTCATCGGTCCTGATGGTTAGGAATTCAGCATGTCTTTTGGGGGAACAAACTTCAACCCGCAACGATGTTTCTTTATTCTTTGCAAATAATTTTCAGGTGAATCATTGCCGTATTTGATGTTCAACGCAGCAGAGCAGAAAGGGCTGGTGTCCCTGCAGGAGGGGAAACTGAGGCACAGAAGACTTGGATTCCCATCCTTCTGGTCTCCAGACAGCCACGCCCTCCAGTGTGGTCACACCTTCCTGTGGCAGCCCCTCGGAGCTGACGGGGAATTGATCCAGTCAGCAGCATTGTACTAGTAAAAATATCACCCTAACATGGGCCACCTTGCACCCCACCACGATTCTGAGCTCTTTTCAAGTAGCAGGTGGTGTTTCAGGCATTCCTGCATGCACTGATTTATGTTCTCCCCACAGCCCAGCGAGCGGGCTCTTCAGTTCTCCCCCACTTCACAGGTTAGGAAATGGAAGAGTTGCAGGAAACGTGACGAACTAGCTCAAGAATCGGCAGCTACTGTATATGGAGGTGGGAAAGGAGCCGGGGATGGAGCCTAGGCCGGTGGAACCCTAAAGCTCATGCCCTGAACCACTACAATATCTGACAGTAATATCCCTCAAATATTGTAACTCAACTTCGAAAAAGCAAATGCATACACTAAATATCTCAAGAAATCTCCTTTTTTAAAAAAATAGCTTTATTGAGATATAATTCAGACACCATACGATGCACACATTTAAAGCACTATCCAGCACCCTCGAACTTTATCTAGTTTCAAAACATTCCCCTTGTGCCAAAAGGAGACTAATCCCATTGGCAGGCACTCCCATCCTCCCCCTCTCCCAGCCCCCGGCAACCAAGCATCTGCTTACTGTCTGTATGGACTTACCTATTCTGGATATTTTACTTAAAAGGAATCATACAATACATGGCCCTGTGTGTCTGGCTTCTTTCATCTTATTTTCAAGGTCTGTCCACGTGGTAGCCTGGATCAGTCCTTCCTTCCTTTCAATGGCTGATAATCTTCTATTGTATGGATAGACCACATTTTGTGTATTCCTTTATCAATTGATGGACGTTGGGTTGTTCCCACTTTTTGACCATTATGAGTAATGCTGCTATGAACATTTAAGTACAAGTCTTTGTGTAGATGTAGGTTTCATTTCTCTTGGGTTTATACCTAAGCGTGGCATTAGGAAAGGTCCTTTTTAACAGCAGGTAATTACGTAGATTTTTCTCCAAGATGAATTATCTTTCTTTAACTCTGGCGAACTGACAAAGTTAGAACAATCTCATGGATTTATGAATCTCCTTCCTCCAAAGTGGCCCAAGTGCTTTTCTTCATGCTGTGAAATCTATTCCTGTGGAATGATTTTTATGGTCGTTCCAGACAGCAACAGGGGCAGCAGAAGGGCTCTGCTCAGGTCAGGGGCTGGGAAGCATGGCCATTCCAGCCACCCAGTGGCCTCCTGTCCTGGGTCCCTGTTCCCTGGAGCACTCTCCAATTATAGACACATGGAGGCATGGCCCTCTGTCTTCTGTGAATCCTGCTCCTTGTGGCTCCGAGAACTCCGTGTTCCGAGCTATGAATGTTCCTGGACGGTGTCTCATTAATTATAGCTTATTGGCTGCCTTGCCAGTTGCATCTTAATGAGTGACCCTCATTGCTGACCCTTTATTAGCACAGGGGTTCTTTGTTGGGTCCTGCATCTCTTCCGATTTTTAAAGCACAGATCAATGGGATGTTGTGGGGCTGACGTGTTCCACTTCCCATCCTGGGGGGATGGGAAAGCATCCTTGCATGTGCTCTGCATGCACAGCTCTGCTTCTGGCACCGACCCCACCCCACAGCCAACAAGCAATCCCTTTGACGTGCAGAGGAGGATGGAGTAGGGCTCTCTCACTATCTACTTATGTGGCTACGTCGTATTTCAAGAGAGTTTACTCTGCACACGGCAGCCAGGGCCAGCCTTGGCGTACCTGAAAACCCTAAGAATACAGAGGTCAGAACACAAAGGACAGTCATCCTAGCCTAAATGACCTACAAGGGTCCAGGCACGTGGCTTCTGGACTGTGGAGAAGGGTGCTAACTGTATTAGTCACATTAGTTGAAAACAGAGTTAAAAACCCTCTACAACTTAGGCGAGACCAGACTGCTGCTCTGCTCAACCTCCTCCTGGTTTTTGTCTGATTCAGAGTGAAGCCAAGGTTCTGTGGATTCTGGACCCTTTGGTTTCCTCCCTGCTTCTCCTCCACTCCATCATATTTTCCAGCCACAGCGTCTTGTTGCTGTGTCTTGAACATGGCAGTCTTTGCATATGCTGTTCCTTCTGCCTGAAGTGCTGTTCCCACAGATATCCACATGGCTCCACCCTCACCTTCCTTCACCCCCTATTCCTGTTCCCTGCTGCAGTCTCCCTAGCTGTGATCACCTAGGAGACATTGTTTCATTTCAGCTTCGAGGCCTTGTTGTGTCTCCCGCTCGCTATTCCTCCCCCGCTGCTAGAACAGTGACTGGGTATAGTAGTTGCTTAACAAACATATTGGGCAGGAAAGAAAAGGAGAAACCATTTGCAGGTCTTTCCTATCTGAGCTCTAAAAGCATTTAATAGGAAGGAATTTGAGGGCACAGTGCTTTAGGAAGAAGGTCTTGAATTAGAAGTGGGATCTTGGCCTGCTTCCTGCAGGACCACCATCAGGACCCTGGACGGAGTCATTGAAATGCCAGCCTTGGAGACGAGGCCGGGGCCCTGTGCTTGGCCTGCAGACAACTGCAGATGTGGACTGCAATCCAGGAACGATGGAGGGCTCAGGGCAGCCTGTGTCAGGATGGGAGACATAATCTCCTTCCAGCCACAGCCCTGGCTTGGGCAGTGGAAGATCCAGGAGCTGTTACCCCAGAAACTGTGAAGTGGGTAGAAACCCCTACAAGGATGGGGCTAAATTCGTTTCTTATTCCCTGATGGAAGGGTGGAGTCAGAAACCTGGGCGAGGTACAGGACAGCAAGTCATGGTTTGAATTTGGAGTCCCCATCTGATGGATGGAGATTTATACCCATGCTGCTGCTCTACGGGACTACACGGAACCGCCAACCCCCTTCTGATTGGTCAGTGTTATGACTCTGGTCTGTTCTGATTGGTTGGAGCCCACACCACTCCAGTTGGTGGAGTTTGAGTATCACCTCCTCTACATCCCCATAAATGGGACATTTCAGGTGACAAATGAGATTGGCTGTGCAATTTCTCTGCTGCCAATGAGTGACCATGATGACTGCCTAGTCTCCTGATGAATGTGGGCCAGCAATGATTTTTATTTTGAGACAGGGTCTTGCTGTGTTGCCCAGGCTGGAGTGCAGTGGCAAGATCATTGCTCACGGCAGCCTCTAACCCTGAGCTCAAGCAATCCTCCCACCTCAGCCTCCTGAGTAGCTAGGACTACAGGCATGCTCCATCCTTGCCCTGCTATTATATATACAGCAGGGGTCTCAGTATGTTTCCCAGGCTGGTCTCCAACTCCCTGGCCTCAAGCAATCCTCTCACCTCGACCCCAAAGCACTGGGATTACAGATGTGAGCCACCATGCCATGCCTCCCCCACCTTTTTTAAAATAAAACTTTATCCATGTTAAAAGTCTTACAATAGCAATGGCCGCCTTTAAATGAGACTCTTACATGAGGTCTTCATGAGTCTTCTTGGGGTACCTGGAAACCCCAAAAACACAGAGGTCAGAACACAAAGGACAGTCATCCTGGTCAAAATGACCTACAAGGGTCTAGGCATGCAGCTTCTAGACTGCGGAGAACTGTGCTAACTGCATTAGTCACATGGTGTTAAAAACAAGCCTCATTCCTCTTCCCTACTGCACTGAGTTTCTGTCAGAGGTTACCACTGGAGGAACATAGACTCACAATAGTAAACCACTTAGCAGATCAGTCCTGGGGAGATGCAGCTCCTCTCAAATGGTAGCCGAGCAAATTTTCCTCCCTCCCTGAGGACATAACGGCTCTGCTGGCTGGCAGTAACAGACCAATAATTCTGGGTTGTCACTGCAGGGAAACCCAACTCCCTCCTCATTTACTTTCAGTTCATTCACAGTGCAAGCTGGGATGCAGGGAACAAATTTTACTCATCTGTCAATTTGCTTCTGATACAAGATGGAGAATCCATTCCAAAATGTGCATTTAAAAAAGAAAGCAATTTAATCAGGGAACATCTTTGGAAAGTCCCATGCTATAAATGAGTAGTTACACAGACCGTCCTTTGGGGTGGCACGTGGACTAAGTGGCACCAACTTTCCGGAGAAATGTCATTTTTTTTTTTTTTGCAACCTAGTCAAGAAAGGAGGCAGTTGAGAAATATGTACTTTCTTTCTCCAAAGTTAATAATCTCTTTCACTGTTTTCAATACTTTGCATCTTGGGTATAAACACATTATTGCTATAAATCAAGGGTATTTTCAAAGCCAGTCCCAAGGGCAGACCCTGCTCCAACAGCATTCTGAAAGAGGTGAAAATGGCCTGTGGTATCTGAGTGTGGGAGGCATTTCTGGTGTGTGCATCCATACCTGGACATCTCTTTCCTGAGCCACAGGGAAGTATCTATGTCCCAGACCCTTTACAGCCAATAAAATATGAGTGGAAATGATGTGTGTCCCCAGCTCTCTGCTTCTTCCCTCCCTGGTGGCACAGTCTAGGGTGGCAGTATCACAGGATATTGTCAGTTGGATCCCTGAGTCACTGGCTGGAGGGGAGGCCAGGCTGACCTGCACCACGCTTTGCATGAGTGTGACTAATACACTTTGACTGTGCTGAATCCCTGAAATTCCATCGCTAGCCTGTTTTGGGAGCTACCTTAACAGCTGCTGATAAATCACCCCAAGAAGCCAGGCTGGCATTCACCTGGACATGATGGAGTTCTTCATAAACAGACTCGCATCCAACTCTGATGGACTGAGCTAAAAGGGTATCCCTGCTGGGGTCACTGGCATCTCAAAGAGAACCACAGGTAGAGGGAAACACTTCAAAGTGAGGGATGAACTAGCAATGGTGGGTTGAATCAACACCCATGGGTTATCTGGGGAATTTGGAGGCTGGCTTTCTTGGTGCCCATACAATCATAGAAAGCTTTCATCATGTGGGGAGTTGGGGGTGTGAGCACAGAAACATCTGGATAACTCAAGCAAGAGAAGAATGGTGGGTGTCCCACAGAATTGGTGGTCAGGTGTCATGATGGGGCCTGGGCAGTGAGGGCCTCTCCACATCTTTGTAGGAAGATGCTGGTGAGGGATGCCAGGAGGTGGTTTCTGTTCTGTCCTTGCATCACCAGTCAAGAACCAGAAAGACCCAGTTGGCCCGGCCTGGGTGGCGCCCATCCCTGGCTGGGGCAGGGCAGTGAGAGAGGGCTCCGGAGGGAGGCCGTACTGGGTTCTGAAAAGCCACAGCGCCATCGTTCACCCAGACCCTCCACAGATGGTGGCTTGGGCACAACCACGTCTAGTTTCCCAGGCTTTTGCTAGTAAGGCCAGGAGTCCCCTACCAGGGCTGCCTCTGATCTGTTTCAGTGAAGGCCAGGAGGTTCACAATCTCAGGACCCCATTAGTTCCACTGCAGCTGTCAGCACAGCGGACTCATTTTCCCTTTTAACGTTGTTTGCCCACGTCTATCCAAAAACCCCATGAATCCTACTTGACCCTAACCATAGGTCAAAAGCCCAGTATCTGCCACTTAAATAATAGATGGCACCACCCCCTCGTGGCAGAGACTGGCAGCACAACACATCCCAGAAAACATTTTACCTGTCACGGACTTTTCTGAACAAAAAGCAAGCTGTAGCCCACACACCCCACCAGAGGAAAACAGACTTTACTCCTCCCATGTTGTCAACGCCTCCAGAGCCCTACTGAGGTGAAATATACGTGCCGTAAAATTTTACCATTTAAGCATACAGTGCAATGGGTTTTAGTAACTTTACACAATTGTGTAGCCTGTACCACAATCTAGTTTTGGAACACCATCATCACGCAGAAGGGCTCCTTGTGCTATTTGCAATTAATTTCTGCTTCAACATCCAGCCCCAGTGATCACTGATCATGCTTTCTGGCCCTACACTTTTGCCATTTTTTAAGAAAGTTCATCTAAATGGAATCCAACAATATATAATTTGCTAACGCTTGACTTATTTCATCCCAGTGGTTTGTTTTATTGCCAAATAGCTTTTAACGTATTTGATTTATTTTTACTTATTGTTCTATTTGATTGCCAAATCGTGTCTTATTCCTTGGCTATCCACAATTTATTATTTCCCCACTTGAGGCACACGTGGATTGATTTTGGGTTTTGGAGATGAGGAATAATGTTGCATGATAACATTGGCCTTCCTGTCTCCAGGTGCACAGATGTTTAGATTCCTGAGAGCAGAGTGTCCGGGTTGTATGACAAGCATACATTCCACGTATTAAGAAACTAGCAAATTGTTTTCCAATAATTCCTTGCCATCCTACTGCATTCCCACCACCAGCGTGTGCAGGTTCCAGTTCCCCACATCCGTGCCAGCACCTGGCATTGTACACTCTTTCCATCTTAGCCTTTATCATGCACGGGAGGCAATATTTCACTGTGGCTTTGATTTGCATTTCCCCCATGACTAATGGTATTGACCATTTTAATTTCTCTACCATTTCAGATTTCAATTAATTACTATTGTAGGTTTGGGCTCAAATCCATTTTCTAATATTATATTTAGGCACTGCTATTTTTGGCTCAAATTCATCGAGCCATTACTGTAACATCATACTTAATCTTTATGTTGGAAAATTTGAAAAGAACCAGCTAACAGAACGAAAAGGAGGCATTTTGGCTTATCATCAACTGAAAAATAAAAATCAATGAAAATCTAAAGAAAAG
This sequence comes from Alouatta palliata, assembly GCA_004027835.1. Taxonomy (NCBI): domain Eukaryota; kingdom Metazoa; phylum Chordata; class Mammalia; order Primates; family Atelidae; genus Alouatta; species Alouatta palliata. The sequence continues at coordinate 30,821 of PVKV010005677.1, read as the reverse complement.
GAGAGAAATTGGAAGCAGCTTGATGTAGCAAACAGAACAGTAACATGTTTTATATTATCGACCATTTAAATTATCAAAACACATATAATTAGATGTACTTCCCTCTCCTCCCAAATTTCCCTGTAAAATTGGATTTTTAAAAATCTGCCTGTTGTCTATCGCAGCAAATACAGTGTTTGAATAATGAGATTTTTCGAGCCCCAAATGGACGTGTGTGATGCTGTTAGTGGAGCATGTGAATTGCTGCTGTTATCTGGATGGGTTTTCTCTGCTCTCAGTGAGCCAAGTTCCTTGCCCGAGGTTTCATTACCTCCTCCTCAATTGTTAACGAGCATGTCTACTGAGGAGTCTGGGAGTATCCGCCAGAACGTGAGGTCCACATCAAACGGGTATGCCCAGACAGCAGCAGCCAGGGGCCTCCCTCACTGCCCTGGGTTGATCTGTCAGATTAATTCAAACCCTTTGCAAATTACTGGAGAAACTTTCCAGTTTCCCATGTCTCGGCCCAGCTTTGCAGATTTAATTTTGAGAAACACAAGCGGTAATCTGGTCCTAAAATTCCTTGTCCCACGTGGTGTTACTGACATACTGGACAAATAAAAGCCTCTGGGGGAAAAAAGGAGGATCTCGTCTCTTTCTTTCAAGTGATTAAGGGAAAGTGAACTGGTGTGTCGACTCCATGGTTTTTCTGGCAAATTCAAGAAAGCATTCTCTGATGTCAGTGAGGGATGATTACAATGACAAGAAGAGGCCCAGGCATCAGAAGACCCAAACGTCTCCTGCTCCCTGCTTTGGGACACTTGCCAAAACCCTCCTTGGCCTCTGCCCGCTGGCCCAGTTGGTGGAGCACAGGGGAACAGCACACGCTCGGAAGTCAGTCCACGGGATTCCAGCCACAGCCTGCTGCTGCTTAGCTGTGTGTCCTTGGAAATTGCTTAACCATTCTGTGCCTCTGCTTCTCCGTTTGTTTATTTTGCATTGCCATAAAGGGTGATCTGAGGCTGGGTAACTTATAAAGACAAGGGGTTTAATTGGTTCATGGTTCTGCAGGCTGTACAAGCATAGTGCTGGCATCTGCCTCTGGGGAGGCCTCAGGAAGCTTTCATTCAGGGCAGAAGGCTACACCTCCCTCTGGGAGCCTTCTGTGTTTTTCTCTTCATCTCTTCAGCCCTTGTCTCATCAGCAAGTGTGGCCTTTGTACTGGAAACCAAGCTAGGCTGCAGCACACTTTTAAAAAACTGTATTGAGATACAATGCAAATATAATGCAATCCACTCATTTTGTGTGTGTGTGTGTGTGTGTGTGTGTGTGTGTGTGAGAGAGAGAGAGAGAGACCCAGGCTGCAGTGCAGTGCTGTGATCATGGCTCACTGCAGCCCCAACCTGCTGGGCTCAAGCTATCCTCCCATCTCAGCCTCCCCAGTAGCTAGAACTACAGGTTTGTGTACCCACACCTGGTTAATTTTTAAATTGTTTTGTAGAGGTTTTGCTATGTTGCCTAGGCTGGTCTCGAACTCCTGGGTTCAAATGATCTGCCCACCTCCGCCTCCCAAAGTGCTGGGATTACAGGTGTGAGCCACCATGCCCAGCCGATATATTCATTCTTTAAGTTAGGAATCTGGATTTATTTGTGTGAAATATCCTAAACAATAAGTATGAACAACAACATTCATCTTAAGATTCTGACAAAGAACTTCTTCCACGTAACAATCTGCACTTGTAAAGCAAGATGGTATTAACGTCACCACAGTGTACCTACACATCCTGTTTGTAACCCCGAAGTCAACTTGGGAGGAAGGGTGATGGATTCACCTTGCTTTGCCCAGCTGTCCCCGATTTAAAACTGGGAGTCCCACATCCTGGAAACCTCCTCAGTTTCAGGTGAACAGGGATGGTTGGTCACCCTACTGGGAGACCACTGTCTATTCCCATCTGTGTCCATGTTTGACATATTACGGCTGTTCACCTTTGGGAAGTACTTTGACACAAGAAAGGAAAGAAGTCAATCCCTTCAGTTTATTGACACCTTCTTTTGGGTCAAAAATGCCATTCTCTTTCTCCAATTTTCTCATTTCTCAAATATAGATTTGATAAGTCTCTATTTATCAGATCTGATCTTTTGCTATTCTCAAGGATGATGTCACCACTATTACCATGACCATGACCATCACCATGATTATTATCATCACCATCATTCCTGCCATCATCATTATCATCATCACCACCATCATCATTATCATCATTACCACCACCATATCGCCATCATCATCATCATCATCATCACCATCAACATCACCATTGTCATTTTCATCGTCATCACCATCATCACCACAGTCACCATCTTCATCATCACCATCACCATGATTATCATCACCACAATCACCACCATGACCATCAACACCATCATTATCAGTACCATCCTCTTCTTCATCACCACCATCACCATCATCATCACCATTGTCATCATCATTACCACCACATGGCCATCATCATCCTCATCACCACCACCATCATCACCACTGTCATTTTCATCATCAACACCATCATCATCACTACCACCATCACCATCACCATCATTATCATAAATACCATCCTTTTCTTCATCACCACCATCACCATCATCACTACCATCACCATCATTATCATCATCACCATCACCATCATTATCATCACCACCATCACCATCCCATCATTACCATCCTCCTCATCACCACTACCATCACCATACCATCATCATCACAACCATCATCATCACCACCATCATCACAACCATCATCATCACCACCACCATCATCACCACCATCACCATACCATCATCATCACCACCATCATCATCACAATCATCATCATCACCACCATCATCATCACAACCATCACCATACCATCATCATCACCACCATCATCATCACAACCATCATCACCACCATCACCATACCATCATCATCATTACCATCCTCCTCATCATCACCACCACCATCACCACCATCACCATACCACTGTCATCACCATCATCATCATCACAACCATCATCACCACCATCACCATACCATCATCATCATTACCATCCTCCTCATAACCACCACCCTCATCACCACCATCACCATACCATCGTCATCTCCACCATCACCATCACAACCATCATCATCACCACCATCACCATACCATCATCATCACTACCATCATTATCACCACCATCACCATATCATCATCATTACCATCCTCCTCATCACCACCACCATTATCACCATCACCATTATCATTATCATGATTATCCCCACCACCATCACCATACCATCATCATCATTACCATCCTCATCACCACCACCACCATCACCATCATCACCATCATCATTATCATGACCATCCCCACCACCATCACCATCATCATCGTCATCATCATCATTACCATCAGCACCATCGTAATCACCATCACTGCCAGCAGGTTCACAGTCATTATAACCACAATTATCATCAATGCTATCACCATTATTCTCCTCCTCTTCACCACCCTTTCCCTGTAGGTATTTTCCAATTTAAGGTATGCCAGTAAAATGATAAACTCTAGAGCCAGAGATATATAGGTTTAAACCCCATAACCACCTTTCCAGGCTGTGTCGCCATGGTATATTAGCTCTGCCTTCAGGCGTCAATGCCCTCACCCATAAAATGAAGATAATATAGGTTCAGGCACTGCTGAAACAGCTGTTATGAGGATTAAATGAAGGAATGAACACGAAGCACTTAGCATAGTGCCAGCACTCAGGAACTGTTAATTATTATCACTGTGGAAATGAAACTCAAAAGGGTTCAGCAAACTTTGATCTTACAGAGTTAACAAACCAGGGAGGCTCTAATTTCTGGAAATTCTTGCTAGTTTTTACTCTGACTTCCTCTGGTTAGGTGCCCCAGGATTACACAATCCTATTTTTGTGGGTACTGATGATGTTTGCCTTGAAGGGGGATTTTCCATGACTGACACTGAGAAACAGAAAACAAGACCAAACATGTGAAAGCATTTTAGAAGCTGAAGAGTAGTGAGCGCATGTCAGGAAAGGAGATGATGACTCATCCTTTAGCCTTCAGTCCCTCTCAGAGCCAAGAGGGGCGCCCAGTTCAGTTCTCTACCCCAACATCTGCAGAACTGAGGACAAACACCCAGGATCAGGCCTCCCATGCAGAACTGGAAGCTTCTAGGGGTTTTGCAGAAAATGAAAGCACTCTCATGTTTCCCATGGTGTCTCTCTGTAGAAAACTTGTTATATAAATAATCTCAATTAAAATCAGCCCCCCAAATTATGGGTGACATTTCATTTTGCTGACTCTGAAAGTCCCAGGGTTCCTACCTAGATACACAAGGCTGCAGAGAAATTAGGTCACAGAAAGACAAATATTCACAGTTGAACCTGGCAAAGTCCTCTTCCGGGAGCTTCTGCTGTGCCAACTGTGGGATCCCACTGGGTTGTTTATAGCAGAGGAGGCCTCATTTTATCTGCGGTGTTTCCCAGAAGCAGGTTTGTGTGATGGGGGGAGAAACATGGGGGAGATGCCTTACAAATGAGAAGGCATCCAGCTACTCAGGAGGCTGAGCAGGAGGATTCCTGGAGCCCACGAGTTAGTTCCAGGCCAGCCTGGGCAACACAGCAAGAACCTCATCTCTAAAAATAAAATAAAAGCTATTTTAAAAAGAGACTAGCAAAAACAATGTAGAAAAGATTGTGGTAAATAGTGTTACACCATAACTGTAGCCTCTCACCTGGTCTCTCAGATTCTGCAGTCATTCCAGGAAAGGAGGAGGAGATCAGACAGACTGAGGTCAAGCTCCATGGCCATTCCCTACAGGGAAATTTTCGGTGAATGACTTTACTCTTTTAAGCCTTGACTTTCTCATCTGCGAATGGAAGCAATGCCTGCTACTGTACAGAGCTTTTGGGATGACTTAAGGAGCTTCTGAGTACATGACAAACACCTGGGTGGGGGGGACTGTAGAGTGTGGGGAGGATTTCTAATAATCCTCTTGGAAAATCAACAAAACATGCAGTGAGAAGACCTTAAAGTTGAAAAATAAAACTACCACGTGATCCAGCAATCCCACTTCTGGGGATATATCCAAAGGAAATCAAATCAGTATGTACACCTGTATTTATTGCTGTGCTACAATCACCAATATATGAAAATAGCCTAAGTGTCCATTGACAGATGAATGCATAAAGAAAACATGGTAGATACATACAATAGAATATTAGTCATAAAGAAGGAAATCCTACCATTTGTGACAATATGGATGAACCTGGAAGACCTTACGGTATGTGAAATACGCCAGACACAGAGGGACAAACGCTGCAGGTCCACTCATAGGCCTCACAGGCGGTCTCTGAAACAGTGAAACTCATTACGGCAGAGAAGAGAATGCTGGATGCCAGCGGCTGGGGGAGGGAGAATGGGGAGATGTTGATCAATGGGTGTCAAGTTTCAGTCATGCTAGATGAATACGTACGTTCTAGAGATCTGCTGTCTGACCCTGTGCCTGTATTAATAATAGGGTGTTATGCACTTAACATTTGTTAACGGGTGAATCTCATGTTAAGTGTTTTAATTAAAACAAAAAACCCCAGAAACAAAACAGAAGAAAACCCACAAAAGGACATAAGTAAACGTTGGGAGATGCTGGGTCTGCTTATTACCTTGATGGTAATGATCATTTCACAGATACATGTGTATGTCCAAATGGATGAAATTGTATACATTAAACATATGTAGTTTTTTTGATACATCAATTATGCCTCAATAAAGCTGTTTTTAAAAATGTGGACGACACTGGGTGTGGCGGCTCACACCTGTTATCCTAGCACTTTGAGAGGCTGAGATGGGAGAATCGCTGGACCCAGGAGTTTTGAGACCCACTTGGGCAACATAGTGAGATCCTGTCTCTAAAAAAATTTTTTTTAAATTAGCTGTTCGTTGTGATGCATGCCTGTAGTTCCAGCTACTTGGTAGGCTGAGGTGGGAGGATCACTTGGGCCCAGAAGGTCAAGGCTGCAGTGAGCTATGATTGTGTTACTGCACTCCAGACTGGGCAACAGAGTGAGACCCCATCTCAAAAAAAAAATATATATGTGGATGAGAAGAATTTAGAACATCTCCTGAGAACCTAGAAGTGGCAGAGCTTGCCTCCCACAGGGAATGAAGCTGAGATTGAAGGGCTATGGGGAGGTGGCTGTACCCAACTTCTGGGGCTCTCTGAGTGCAGGATGCATGGCACTAGAACTCCTGTCCTCACCTTTATGCCTCTGTCACAGCTTGGGGGCAAGAGGAAACTCCCTCTCAGATCAGGGTTTTGGGGCAGGGAGCTAGCATGTTGGGACTATACACTGTAAGGGACACCCACCGGGAGTCCTGGCCCCTCAGAAGACCTCTTTAAATTCAGAAACAAAATTGTAAGTTGCCTAGGACTCTTAGATCATTCTGCTGCAACCCTGAGAAGTCATCACTTTGCTATGGGTTGCTTTTAGACAACAGAGATCTGTGTCAGGGGCTCATGTGTAATCTGGTAGCAGGTGGCCCCTCAAAGGGAAAACAGAACTCTCCCATATGTGTGCTTGGAAGGCAAAAATAACACTTTTTAATAAAATAAATGAATGTGCTGATTTTGACCTTTTTAAACTCCTTGACAAAATCCAGATAGAAACAAAAAAAAAATTCTCATTTCATCTAGCTGTTCTCATATTAATGTACAAAGCAAAATACCCAATTCTAATTCTAATCTGCACCCACCTAAGGTTCTTGAAAATGAAATTCCATTAGTAATTCCTTTTCATTTTTACTTTCAAGAATCTTTAGTATGCAGGGACTTTGGCTTTGGTGATTTCTGCACTTGAGCACAGTGGGAGTTCTGTAAGCATTCTGAAAACTTTGCTCTCTCCCATTACGGGATACAATGCAGTCAGTATCCTAGGAAGTTTGTCGGTTAGAATCTTTTAACGTTATGAAAGCATGTACTGGAGATAATGCCAGAAACACATTTGTAAGTGAATCTCAGGTCTGATGACAGTAAATGCTTGCTTTAAAATGCTTGCTCTAAGTAACCTGATCGCTATCATTTTGGTGGCTGCTATGTGCACACACACCAGCCCTACAGCTGCCTGACAGTTACACTTAGAAAAGGAATTCTTCACTGCTCATATACTCATTCCCTAATAAATCCAGCCTTTTCCAGGTGCCTTCATAAGGAAAGGAAATAAGGGGACACCATGAATCTTAAGCTAATAATGACAGTAACTTCAGGCTACAGCTCAGGCAAAGCCAGAGTGAAAGTCTTTGATTTGCTGCTAAAACCTAAAGTGAGGGTGAAAGAAAAACTGATGAAGAAATGAACGCTCCATAGATGGCATCTGTTTCTCTGTAACCAGGAAAAGTGAGTTTTACTCGGTTTGTAGATGAGATCACAAGGCTGCCAAGTACAGTTGGGCAGGCTTTGCACTGTACAAGGGCTCTACACCTAAGGAGATGTCATTCACATAGCAGGCATCATGCATTTTCTGATAAAGGGAAGTCAATTGTTATACAGAAAGCCCTTTCTAATTTGTTGGGGCTAGTGTTGGGACCATTCCCTTGGGACATAATGAATCACAAAGAAGAAGCACACAAATATTTTCAAAGCCATCTGTTCTCAAAGAAGAACTGGTTTCTAAATGAAGCCTAATCACCTTACTTCTGATTTCATGCCTGTAATCCCAGCACTTTGGGAGACTGACAGGAAGATGGCTAGAGGTCAGGAGTTTGAGACCAGCTGGGCAACACAGTGAGACCCTGTCTCTACAAAAGAAATTTTAAAAATTAGCTGGGTGTTGTGGCATGTGCCTGTAGTCCCAGCTACTCAGGAGGCTGAGGCAGGAGGATCACTGGAGCCCAGGAGTTTGAGGCTGCAGTGAGCTCTGATTGCACCACTGCACTCCAGCCTGGAAGACAGAGCAAGACCCTGCTCAAACAAACAAAGAAGAAAGGCCCGTGACTCATGCAGCATGTAAGCAGGAACCTTGATTATTTTGTTTACTCCTTAAACTCAAAGGCTAGAATATTTGCCTGGCACTTTGTGGACATCTAGTATTTGTTAAGTGAAAGGACTGAAAGGTCATTTTGTATATGAAGCTGCAGTTAGCTTGACATCTGCCCTTAGTTTTTATCCTATTATCTTGGGAATATTAATCATTAACCTTGTTTTTTTTTGGTGGTGGGGTATGCAACATAAAGAATAATCTAGATGAAAAATTAAATAAATGAAATCTCCACTCACACACATTTGCAAAGAACTGTTTGGTAAGGAAGACTGGATTTCCGTGTGAGAATCAGGAATTAAAGGCTCTCCCCATACATCTCTTTTTACTACTACTATTTAATTCTTCCAGCCTTCACTAGGTGAGGGTTTCTCAAACTTTCTGGTCTCAGAATCCTTTGTTGTCTTAAAAATTATTGAGAACTGTAAAAAGCTTTTTCCCATGTAGGTTGCATCTACTCATACTCATTGCATTCGAAATTAAAACTGAAAAGTTTTTGAAACTCAAGAGGACACAATCACATGTTCTATTAGTTGTCAGGGTGATGACAACATCCTATGTCTCTGCACTTGTGAGGGAATGCGAGCAAAAAAGGCAAATAACATCATAGCATTTTGGGGAGTCTGTTTCCAAGATGGTCCCACTAATTCTTGTCCTCAGTAGTCACACCTGGTGTATCATCTCCTCCGATTGAACCAGGGCTGTCAATGTAACCAATGGGATACAGCGGAATCCATGCTGTATTGTGGGGATTCACTCAGGGTGGTGGGAAAAATATTAAGGGAAAAATATTAGAGAAAGTTATAGAACATAGTCTTTTGGAAGGCCTAAGGATTTTTTCTATAGTTCTTGGCTGAAGGCAGGCAGAGTCTCTTTGCAGAAGCCAGAGAGATTAGGGCACAAATACACAGTAATGTGAGTAGTTTACCTAGCTAGCTTGTTTACTCATGTGGTCTTAAAACTAAACTTTGAGCTGGATGGCCCTCCTTGGGGGAGGTTGGCCAGGATTACCCTCTAATTGTGTTTGCTTTGGGCATTAGAACCTGGCCTTTAATCTTTCTCTATAATGGTGTTGACTTAAAGCCTCTGTTATTAAATCTATACTGAATAAATGGGGAAAGGGAGAACTGGTCAGGGTTGTGTAGTTGTGGTCTCTCTGTGAGTGGCTCATGACCCCTTGGTCCACTCGATCACTGGAAGTTTGAGTCACCCCCACAGGTGGTGACCCCAACAGTGTATGACATCTGAGGCTGTCATAAAAGGCTCTGCAGCCTTGATCTCTGGGGGGAGCCAGCCACCATGTTGTTAGGCCACTGCATGGCCTGCTGGGGAGGAATTCACTTGCCAGCCAGGTGAGGAGACCACCTTGAAACTGGGTCCACCAGCACCAGTCAAGTCTTCAGATGAGACTGCAGCCCCACCAATCTCATACCTGTAACTCATGAAAAACCTCAGGACAGAACCACCCAGCAGAACTGCTCCTGAATTCCTGGCCCTATATTGCTATTTTAAGCCACTGTATCTTAGGGCAAACTGTTATGCACCAATAGATAACTACTACAGCATTATTAGGAAAATAACCTTGATCTCACAGACTCCTTGAAAGGGTCTTGGGAACCTCCAAGAGTTTCCATACCACATTCTGAAGACTGCTGAACTAGGCCACGCAGGATTTAAGGAGATATATTCCATAGAGATTCAAGGTCAGGAGAAGGCTTTGCCTAGAAAAATGAATGGAAAACACAAGGCTTCATGCTAAGGAGACTGTTCTTATCTGGCAAGCTCACTGATTCTGCACATGTGCCCAAGCTGCAAAGAAAAGTGCTGGTTACTTTCCTCCTGCTCTTTCAGAAGCGTGAGTGCTCCTCCTACTCTGTCATCTTCCCATTTTCATCGTCTTGGGAAAAACTGCTCCTATTCCTCCACTCACTTGGGAATTTAAGGGCACAATCTTAGCAGGTGTGTTGACACAGAAACTAGCATAATATTAATAAACTTGGAGAGAAAAAGAACATCATTAAAGTCTGTATGGATTCATAAATAACAGCAACTAGCTCCTTTCTTTGTAATAACCAAATAAATTTCCTATGAACATAGAGGAAGAGGCCCATGTTCCTATGAACATGATAAGAAGAGGCCCAGGCATCAGAAGACCCAAACGTCTCCTGCTCTCTGCTTTAGGACACTTGCCAAAACCCTCCTCGGCCTCTGCCCACTAGCCCAATGGGTGGAGCACAGGGGAACAGCACACACTAGGAAGTCAGTCCACGGGATTCCAGCCACAGCCTGCTGCTTCTTAGCTGTGTGTCCTTGGAAAATTACTCAATCATTCTGTGCCTCCACTTTTCTATTAGTTTATTTTGCATTGCCATAAAGGATGATCTGAGGCTGGGTAACTTATAAAGAGAAGAGCTTTAATTGGTTCATGGTTCTGCAGGCTGTACAAGAAGCACAGTGCTGGCATCTGCCTCTGGGGAGGCCTCAGGAAGCCCTTATTCAGGGCGGAAGGCGAAGGAACAGCTGGCATTACATGGCGAGAGAGGGATCAAGAGAGAGAAGTGAACCTCTAATAGAAAAGCTAATTAATGTCACTGTTGCTACTGCTACTAATTAATAATAATGGCCAATATTTTTCTACAGTCTTTAACATCTGTCAAGTAGTCTTCTAAGTGCTTTACATAGATTGAGTGAAGCAATCCTTGCTGCACTCGTGAGGACTATCATTATTACTATATTACATATTGAGGAAGCTGAGTCACAGAAAAGCCAAGTGACTTACCCAAGATCGTGCAGCTCAAAAGGTGGTGGAACTGGGACTTGAAGGCAGGCATTTGGATTCCACCATCAAAGTTGTTAGCCTCTGACCCCTTATCCCTTTTTGTGTCTTCATAACATCTGGCAAGAGGTGGTGAGGGCAGAATTTAGGCCAAAGGATGAGTGCCTGTGGCTGTGAATGCCAGGATGCCTCACTCAGGTTAAAGCTCACCTGCCCCTAATCTCTTTTTCAATAGAGATCAGTAAGTTACAGTCAAAATAGTAGCGGTCAGATCTGGGATGTCTGTAAAGCTGGGGGTCACGGGCATCTGTTGAGGTTTGTCTGTCAACCCCCCTTCCCCCATCCCCACTCCAATTATTTTGGCTCCTGTTGAATCTGAGGTTATGCTGGAGGCAGGCACACACCATGCCTGGCCAGTCACAGTCAGGGTGGCTGCTTCAGAAATGGGTTGACAATACCATTAGGAGGAATCTTAGGACTTTTGCTGGAACTCTTGGTAAAGAGGCAGATGTTTTATCAGAGATGAGGAATTGCTTGGATGCCAGGAGCTACTTTTGGGAAGGAAGCTACTTTTGCCTGACAAGGAAATCTACAGACAGAAAAAGCAGAGCTGAGACAAAGAGACAAATGGCTAAGCTAAACATGGTTGGGCACCTGGATCCAGCTGTGCCTGAAGCTACCTGGACAATCTAATTCATTTTCTGTTTGGATTAAGCCAATTGAGTTGCGTTTCTGCCACCTGCTCCAAAATTGTCCTGATGAAACACAATGAATTAAAAATATTCTTCTATGCTTTGTTTAATTTTTTGAGTTTGACATACTAGATCCCACACAATCTGAAAAAAAGTAGCTCCATCACTGGAGGATTTCAGAGGAACTGGACTAAGGGGTGAAGAGATGAAGAATGATGAAGAGAGACGGTGACTCCCCGCAGGGCTGGGGCCGAATCCGGTTCTTGATTTCTATAGTCACCTCCATCACCACAGATACTCTCTGTCACTGCTCTGTGCGGTACAGCGGCAACTAGTCGTGTTTGCTACTTATGTTAAAATTAATTAAAATGAAATAAAAATTTCTCTTTTTTTCTAGCCAATTTTTAGTGTTCAGTGACCACATGTAGCTAGTGGTCTCCGGAGTGAACGTGGCAGACACAGAACATTGCTACCGAAAGCCTCATTGCATAACACTGCTTCATCTGTTTCTAACTGTGAATCTTCCCTTCCCAGACCAGGACCAAAACAACATAATGCTTAGAAACATACAGAAAACATACAAATGATTATAGCTCACTCATTCAATGTAGATATTTTTTGGCCATCAATTAGACATTACACAGTGATCTGGAAGGTGAGCACTCGGCACTGGACACGGCCAGGTTCCCGAGCCTCTGGGGATGACCGTCCAGAGGGGAGATGGACAATGGAGAGGCTGACGGTGTGCAGCCAGCGTCGTGTCTGGTCGAGATAGGGCTGCAAAGGGGGATGAGCCGGGAAAGCTCAGAGGGGTCCGAGGCTGCTGTTTTAGGCAGGTTAGTCATTCACTTAGGCAACAGGTATTAATGGAACAATTTTCATGAGGCAGGAGCTGTGCTTGGCACTGGTGATCAAAACCTGAAAAAGCCTAGTGAGGAGGGGATATTTGAGTAGATGCCTGGATGTAGCCTGGAAGCCAGCTGTGAGAAGTTCAAGAGCAGCTGTGCTGAATCTTGGATGTGCACGGAGTCACTGAGCAGTGACCCCTAAATACAGACCTGAGTTCTAACGATGCTGACTTGACTTAAGTGGTGTGGGGTATATCCAGAAGCTCCACCTCTACTCCCCAGAGACTCTCACGGGCAGAGTGGCAACCTTGGACCCAGAGCAGTGGTTCTCAAAGTGGGGTCTCTGGAGCTTGTTAGGGATGCAGATTCCCTGGGCTTGCTGCCAGCCTGTCACCTGAGATACCCTCGAGGTGGGCGCTCAGGCTTTCCCAAGTCCCTGAAGCCATGCTGACCCTGCTCAAGTTCAAAGACACCTGAAACACAGCCATGTCTCTCCCTTAGCCCACAGCTTGCATTCGAATTTTTTAAAATTTATTTTATAGTGGTAAGAACAGGTAATATGAGACCTACCCTCTTGCCAAACTTGAAAATGCAGAATACAGTATTGTCGACTATAGGCAGACTCAGGAGCTTGTTCGTCCCGCGTGGCTGAGACTTCACGGCCCTGGATTCATAACTCCCCAGCTCCCCTTCCCCAATCACAGGCAGCCATCATTCTGCTCTTTGCTTCCATGAATTGGACTATTTCAGATATGCCATATTAGTGGAATCATGTTATGTTGTTTTTTTGTTTCTTTTTGTTTTGAGACAGGGTCTCACTCCCATCACCCAGGCAGGAGTGCGATGGTGCAATCATGGCTCACTGCAGCCTCAGCCTCCCAGGCTCAAGCAATCCTCCTGACTAATTTTTCAATTTTTTTTTGTGGAGACGAGGTCTCACTATATTGCCCTGGGCTCAAGTCATCCTCCCACCCTGGCCTTCCAAAGTGCTGGAATTATAGGTGTAAGTCATCGCAACCATCCCACAATTTTATTCTTAAGATTAACAAAGGGCCACGTGTAGAACTTGAATTCCATTCTCATTTGAAAAATGAACGGATGATGACGTCCAGCAGGTCCCAGCATGCATAATGTTTGTAAGAGAGGGTGAAATCACTCCGCAGTTATCCCTTGCATCCACACAGACATGCATTCCTCATTTTTTCCTCCAAAATATTTTCTTTCCTCCGAGTGTGATAATCACTTAAAATAAATTATAAATTCATTCATAGATCAATGCTCTAACATATTTCAAACGATGACATAATTGTGAGGCTGGAGAATAAAGGCTGGCAACTTTCAATGTTAGCCTTGCCACCATAATCATAAACCAAGCAATAAGGATAATGCGTCTTCCTTGGGCTGCATTCATTTAGGCAGCAGGTATTCACAGAGCAATTTCCATGAGGCAGGAGCTGTGCTTGGCTCTGGTGATCAAAACGTGAAAAAGACCAGAGTCCTTCACCTCTGGGCAGAACAGGCAGATGTGGCGGGTCATTCGTCCACCTCTACAGTCAACAGCTCCTTGTTACACACCTACTGTGCGCCAGACATTGTTCTAGAAGCTACTGAGAGAGTGTCCGCTGTCCACATGGAGCTGACACCCCAGTGGGGAAATTCAGATAATGAATGTACAAATAGACATGCATTTTATTTGGTCACTTTAGGAAAGAAAATCAAGCCAGTCAGGGAATAGAGTGGCCGGCTGTTCTTTTAAATCAGGTGACGGAGGTGCACCTGAGAAGATGTGCACAGAGACCTGAAGGGCAGGAGGAAGATCACGCTTTGTTTTAGCTGGATGTGGTGGCACATGGCTACAATCCCAGCTACTCAGGAGGCTGAGGCACAAGAATCGCTTGAACCCAGGAGGTGGAGGTTGTAGTAAGCTGAGATCACACCATTGCATTCAAGCTTGTGTGACAGAGTGTGACTCTGTCTCAAAAATAAAAATAAAAATAAAAATAAAAATGTTCAGTTCAGGCCAGGTTCAGTGGCTTATGCCTGTAATCCCAGCACTTTGGGAGGCTGAGTCAGGTGGATTATCTGAGGTCAGGAGTTCGAGACCCACCTGGTCAACATAGTGAAACCCTATCTCTGCTAAAAATACAAAAATTAGCTGGGCATGGTGGTGAGTGCCTGTAATCCCAACTACTCTGGAGGCTAAGGCATGAGAATTGCTTGAACCCAAGAGGTGGAGGTTGCAGCGAGCCAAGATTGCACCAGTGCACTCTAGCCTGGGTGACAGCATGAGACTGTGTCTCAAAAAAAAAAAAAAAAAAAAAAAAATGCAGTTACCAAAATTCAAAATATTAAAATATTGTTGAATTAAGTAATAAGATGTAGTGTTCTATTTGCAAAGCAGTGAAGAGTATAAAAGATATTTGATGACATCTGTATCAACTGCATATGACATGACGTGGAAACGTATGTGTTTGGTGGCAGCTGCTAATGCTTTTGGGGGCTATGATCTGTGTTCACAATGGTTGTGTCCCCCAAATTCATATACTGAAATGCCAGCCCCAAGGAGATGGTGTTAGGAGGTGGGGTCTTTGGGAGGTGACAAGGTCATGCAGCGGAAGTCATTATGAATGGGATCAGTGTCTGATACAGTAAGCTGTTTCCCTACCCAAATCTCATCTTGAACTGTAGCTCCCATAATTTGTATATGTTGTGGGAAGGACCCAGTGGGATATAACTGAATCACAGGGGCGGTTTCCCCCATACTAGTCTCATGGTAATGGATAAGTCTCACAAGAGCTGATGGTTTTATAAGGGGTTTCCCCTTTTGCTTGGCTTTCAATTCTCTTTTTGCCTGCCACCATCCATGTAAGACGTGACTTACCTTCCATCATGATTGTGAGGCCTCCCCAGCCACGTGGAACAGTAAGTCCATTAAACCTATTTTTCTTCCCAGTCTTGAGTACGTCTTTATCAGCAGCATGAAATGGACGAATACAGTGTCCTTATAAAAGAGACCCCAGATAGCTCATCTGCCCCTTCCACCGCATGGGGACACAGCAAGAAGGCACTGTCTATGCACCAGGGAGCAGGTCCTCACCAGACACTGAACCTGCTGACAGCCTGATCTTGAACTTCCAGCCCCCAGAACCAGGAACAGTAAATTTCCACTGTTTATAAACCACGCAGTTTATGGCATTTTGTGACAGCAGCTCGAATGGACTACAATAGGAAGAAAATGCTAAGTGTCAGTTGGATGGTAAGTGGAAATGCAGGTGTAACTCCCATTGAAGTTCAGAGAGCTGTGTGGATTCTCTGAGGGTTTCTCTGCCTTGGGACCCCTGCAGGGTGGCTGCAATGCGGCTGTAGCTGTAGTGCACAGTCTTCTATGGGCACAAGCATAGTCACCCCCTTCACTTACTACTTTCTCTCGGAACTGTGTTTCTTACATTACAGTGGGAGGGCTCATCTCTGAGACAGTGAGCTGGCAGGTGGCGTCCCTCTTCATGTGAGTGTGGCACCGGGTTTGCAGGGCTTTATGGACAGATTTTACTGAGTGTGGCACCTGCCTGCCTCAGCAGGATTCTAACTGGCACATGGATGAACATTTCTGTAGTAACAGTCCGCTATCTACTGTAAAGTGATTTATGAACTACTGTTTGAATACCCACAAGTAATAGATACTTATATTTTTATTAATAAATTTAAGTAGAAGTTTAACCTGAAGCTTGTTTAAGCTAAAATAAGCAGCCTTTCCTGAAGACTTACTAAGTGCCAAGCAAAGATTTCTGAGTACATTTAGTTCTTGAAACAGTCCCACGAGTTGGGGGTCATTTTTATTCCTATTTCACAGATGAAGAAACTGAGTCACAGAGAAGTTAAATCACTTGCCCAAGGTCATGCGGTCATTAGGAGGAGGAGGCTTTGGGACTCACCCCAACCCCGTCAGGCTGAAGCTGAGCACCCAATCTCTACACTATTCTCTCTTTAGAGAAAAATATTAAGCAAATGATAGACTCCGTGGTTTTTGGACATGGCAGAAAGTGAGAAAGACTGTCAGTTATCAACACTGTGGTGTGGTGTTCCCTCCTGGGCTCTCCTCCTACCTTATGCAGACTCCAATTGACCTGGAAGGTGAGGAAGAAGAAATGCTGACGTAAGTCAATCCTGCTAAGGTTTCTGTTCTGACATCACTCTTTGCACTGGGATGATAGATTATTTTATTTTTTGCTTATGTATATAGTCTCTGTTTTCATTTCTCAGCCATCTCCAATGAAGTTGTATCATCTTTAAAATGGGAACACAGCTTTTACTTTCTAAGTAAAGCAAGTACCATAATGGACAGGCTAAGCTTGGGAAAGGCCTGTGCTAGCCCGCAGTCCCCGCCTTCCTTTTACTGGTGGGGAACCAAAGTTCAGATCATGATGATGCTACAAAGGACAGCAATGATCCCTCATATTTTGTGAGTGTTGACTCTGGCAGGCAGTGAGCATGGTATCGTTTATTGGATAATTAATCAGCGACCCTGCAAACAAACATCATTACCAAGGCAGAACAGCTTTGTATGCATCAGAGATTTGCTTTTTAGGTAAAAATCTGGGCCAGTTAGTTGGAGGGGAGGGACATTTTTAAACCTAATCCCAAAGCAAATCTCCAACTGTGACAAGAAAATACTTATTCTCTCCATATAGTTATTTTTCAACTGAGCAAACATTTTTCAATTGCCCTACAGCATCCAACCCATCCTTAAAATTCTCTTAAAGAGTAACAAATGAAACATTTTGAAGTTGGAATAGCAAAGTGGAGATCAGGGCAGGATGCTTTTGAAGAACAATAAAACATCATTTTTCCACTGTCTCTTTAAAAGCAATATTCTCCAATCCCTGTCAAAGGAGATCTCCCCGCATCCTGTGACACGTCTGCCTCTGCCCTTCTCCAACACAGGTGATATTGCGAACACACCTCCCCACGGACCCTACAGCAGAGAGAAGCCATTCATCACCTTCAGACTCATGTGCAGATCCAATAGCGTCTCTGCAGTGCCACGAGCCTGTTCACGAACATCGGGGTCTCTGAATTTAGCAAGGGCAAAGGATGCAGGAAAACAACCATGGGATGCCCCTGGTGGGAAAGTCCAGCGATGACCACCGGGGTCAAGATACCCCAACAGGGTGCCCTAACTGCTTCCTTCCATTTTGACTGTCTATGAAGAGAAGAGCACCTGGGAATGTTTCCTGGTCTCACATAACTGTATATATAACTATATATATAATATATATAACTGTATATGTAACTATACATACATAACTATATATATACATATAATATACATAATATTTGTTTAGTTACATATATAACTATGTATAGTTTCTTTGAGACGAAACCTCACTCTGTCACCCAGGCTGGAGTGCAGTGGTGCCATCTCCAGTTGCTGCAACCTCTGCCTCCCAAGTTCAAGTGATTCTCCTGCCTCAGCCTTCTGAGTAGCTGGGATTATAGATGCCCACCACCATGCCTGGCTAATTTTTGTATTGTTAGTAAAGATGGGATTTCACCACGTTGGCCAGGCTGGTCTCGAACTCCTGATCTCGGGTGATCTGCTCGCCTAGGCCTCCCAAAGTGCTGGGATTACAGGTGTGAGCCACCGCATCCGGCCCATATATATTATTCTGAGGGCAATCTTGGTGTGTTCTCAGAAAAAGCCTAGAGGGAGCATGTGGCGTTTACCGCTCAGGTATCACTCAGGCTCCTGGCTGGAACAGGCAGCCTGCTCAGGATGGTTTAACTGGAGGGGCTGTTGTAAAGGCTCTGGGCATAATGGAGGGGAAACAGCCAGGGATGGTGCAGCACCCCACGCTAGTCCCAACTGGGAGCTGTTTCCACCCAAGGCCTAGGGGCAGGGCAAGGCAGTTGAGTTGCTAGAGCCTAGAGAAAGGAGAACCACAGAAAACAGACTTCCCAGTTGGACAGGTGTGTGAGCATGGAGGACCACACCCCCGCAAGACATACATGAGGCCCGGCTGATGGGGATGCACTGTGTCCCAGGGATCCCGAAACAGTACCACGGATAGGGGCTGAAACAACAGACATGGATTCTCTCATAGTTCCTCAGGCCGACAGTCCAAAATCAAGGTGTCAGCGGCATCACCACTTCCTCTGAAGGCTCTGAAGAGACCCGTCCTTGCCTCTCTGCGAGTAGCTGAGCGAGTTGCCAGCTACTCTTTCTTTCCTTGGCTACTGGATGCTACTGGATGCTCCAGTCTTTGCCACTACCCTCACATCTTACATCCTCCAAGTTCAAATCTCTGTCTCCTTGTAAGGATAGCAGTCATTGAATTTGGACTCCAATCTCATCCAGCATGATCTCCTCTCAACTTCACTATATCCGCAAAGACCTTACTTCCAAATAAGGTCACATGCATAGGCACCAGGAGTTAGGGCTTCAACCTATTTTCTTGGGAGGGTGGGCATAATTCAACCCATTCCCTCCAGTTCTCTCTGGTGCCACCCGCTGGTTAAAGCCCTCCAGAAGCCAGAGGGCAAGGGATCCTGGGGGCTGTAGTTCTCATAGGTCAGCCCCCGGGGCCCAGAGCACAGCCCAGAAGGGTCTGGAAGGGCAAACCAGTCACAGGAGAAGGCCTTGCTGCCATCTCTTTCCTAATAATCCTTTCTAGCTGCATTCTTTATCCAGGGGTTCCAAGGATCTCTCAAGCCCTAATGAATCTCCATGACACCCCAGAGAGGTGAGAATTAGATCATCATCTTTGCAGATGCGAGGATAAGTAGCAATCTCTTCTTCAAACAGCCCTACTGATTGCCACTTTATTTTTAATCTGATTTTATGCAGAGAGATAGGAACATGTTCCAGGAATTTTGAAAGCTCTGTGTAAGAAACAAAACCCAAGTTACCACCATGTTTCAGGGGTCAAGGAAAATGATTTCATAACGAGTTTGCAAAGGGTGAAAAATGACAATGATTTGAAACTTTTCAAAATTCCAGGTAAATCTCACCACTTCTGAGGAAATTTAATTTCAGACTGAATATATCAGTCCTGAGGGCAAAGAACTTCTTCCTACACCTGCCAAAATTAGTGGTTACTGCCTTCTCTGGAGCCCAAAGCATGCCTCTAGAGTTTCTTTGTGTTTTGTTTTTTAAATTTCAAATAAACAGTAGGAAGAAAGTCCACGACATTAACAGAGCTAGAAATCAGTTAGACCCTACCCCCTTGCCCACCTTGATTTGTCTGACAGCAGCGTTTGATCACTACCTGGACCTCATCAGAGGAAACATCTACCTGTTTGCTGTCTGTCACTTCACTGGAGTATACCTGCAGGAGGGCAAACTTTGCCTGCTGACTGCTGTCCTCTCAGGACCTGCAACAATGAATACCTGCAGAGCTGAGTGAGGCTGTGAGGCTGAATGATAAATTCTGCTGTGTGTTTATTCCTTTTCTTTTCTTTTCTTTTCTTTTTTCTTTTTTTTTAAGACAGAGTCTCATTCCGTTGCCCAGGCTGGGAATGCAGTGGCACCGTCATGGTTCACTGTAGCCTCCAACTCCTGGGCTCAAGCGATCTTCCCACTTCAGCCTCTCCAAGAGCTGGGACTACAGGTGTGTGCCATTGCACCTGGCTAATTTTGGTATTTTTTTTAAGAAACAAGGTCTCACTATGTTGCCCAGGCTGGTCTTGAACTCCTGGACTCAAGAAATCGTCCCAAAATGCTGAGATAACAGGTGTGAGCCATTGCACTTGTCCTTGTTCATTTATTCTTAAAAAGTGACCACAACCCTAGCCACTGACATACAGAACGGATCACATGGAAATCTGTGTCAGGCCTCTCTGCTCATGTGGCCTAACTTGGGATGCTGGGATGTGAACACTTTTTCTTACACTGAAGAAAGAACAACCTCTAATGTTTTTGTCAGTCCCAAATGCTCCTTCCTCTGTAGTTTTGAAAGCTTTTTGTAAGAAAGTGGCCTTCGTCCTCCCATTCAGACACCTCTCTCACCTCAACCCCCGTAAGCCTAACTTTGGCACAGTGGGAACCAGGGCAGGCAGGAGGGGATTACGGAGAGGTGGGTGCTGGTAGGATGGCCGTGGAGTTAGGACTTGGAGCTTTCCTGCCCCCACAAGGCAAGAGTCTCATTGCCAAGAAGCCTGGAGGCAGGATGAGCAAAACAGTGGCCTTGGGAATCAGTGCTCTCCAAATAAAACAGTGCCCAAGCACCCGTGGTGAGATTCAGGTGGCTTCTGCCTGCAGGGTCTGCTCTGGGGAGAGTTGAGAGTGCTTCTCCCTGCTTTTCCCATTGCATTTACTCAGGGGGAGAAAAAGGCTGTAGGGGAATGAGGCTATGGCTGAATCCTCCCATCCATGGCTGTCTCCTTGGATTTAAGAAAGAGCTTCAAAAGGCCTGATTTTAAGGCAAGAACTTCCCAGTGAGGTAGATTTTCCATCTGTTAATCCCCTATTTCACCTTTCTGAAGTTTGTTTTCTTTAAAATGATCAACAAATACTTAATTTGTTCAAAGATCTAACCGGCTGTTTCACTGGCTGCTAACAGACAACACAGGATTTGCTTTTTGTTCATTATTATTATTTTTTATTTCTCATCTTCTAGTCAAAGCTGCAGTTTTATTAGCTAGTTATTTCCAATAAAAGTTTAGTTTTTGCCCAGTTAGTCATGTACTGAAGCTTATTCTAAACCAAAACTTTGAACATACAGAAAATAGGAGAATAGAAATTCCTCCATACTGCCTTGTCTGTTTTCCAATTTTCCATGTTGTTTTGCATAGCTGAGGTCAAGTTGTACATCTCAGGGGAGGCAAAATGATGCTACTGCATGTATTAGTCTGTTTTCACGTTGCTGATAAAAGCATACCCTACACTGGGTAATTTATAAAGGAAAAGAGGTAATGGACTCACCATTCCATGTGGCTGGGGAGGCCTCACAATCATGGTGGAAGGAAAAAGCACGTCTTACATGGCGACGGACAAGAGAGGATGAGAGCCAAGTAAACGGGGAAACCACATACAAAAGCTCTAGATCTCCTGAGATTTGTTCGCTACCTCAAGAACAGTATGGCGAAAACCACCCCATGAGTCAATCATCTCCCATCGGGTCCCTCCCACAACATGTGGGAATTATGGGAGCTACAGTTTAAGATGATATTTGGGTGGGGACACAGCCAAACCATATCACTGCATAAGCACCCAAATCCAGTGTTCAGAGCCCAGAACTCTATGCTTGTGCTGCAAAGATGTTTGTTTATCAATGAACTTGTGGTTAAAGCTTGTTTGAATTCACATGCATTTACTTGCAAACAAAAGGATCCTGACAAGAGTACAGACATTAGCAGTCACTTCACTTTACCTTAAAGGCATTACAAAAACACAGCACCCCCAATAATAACAATACATCCATCCAAGGAAGACTTGGCCCTTGAAAAGGGCCATTATAATATCTCACATTCTTAAGAAGACTTTTCCTTTTCAAAGTATTTGAATGTCTTATTCTTCTGAAATAGGTAAGACTGAAACTGAGCACTTGCAGTCCAGAACCGATGTGGGTGTGTGTTCTAGGACACAGGTCTGCAAATTTTCTCTCTACAGGTCCAGATAGTAAAAATTTTAGAGTGTATGAGCCAAGAGGCAGAACTGAGCATATGAAGTAGCTAGACAGGACCATTTAAAAATGTAGATACTTAAAAATATTAAAGCCATTCTTAGCTTGCGCGGTGTAAAAAACTGGCCAGCAGATTGGATGTGTCCCACAGGCTGTTTGTTGACCTCTGTTCTAGGACATAAAAAGTCAAAAGGAATTATTCTTTAACCTCACAGTGTTTACAGATCTTGGTGGTAGATGATATCTTCTGGGGTGGACATCTGCTGTTTTGTCTGACCATCATCTGTTCCCTGTCTTTCAGTGAAAGCCAGATTTTCCACAATGCATAGGCTCTTAGTCTCATTCTACAACTGCCCCACCTGAGGCTACATCTGCCCCACTTGATTTCACACCTGCCCCACCTGATTCCACACCTGCCCCACCTGATTCCACACCTGCCCCACCTGATTCCACATGTGCCCCACCTGAGGCCATACCTGCCCCACCTGATCCCATACCTGCCCCACCTGATTCCACATCTGCCCCACCTGATTCCACATCTGTCCCACCTGAGGCCATACTTGCCCCACCTGAGGCCATACCTGCCCCACCTGATCCCACACCTGCCTCACCTGATCCACACCTTCTCCACCTGAGGCCACATCTGCCCCACTTGATTTCACACGTGTCCCAACTGCTGCTACACTTCCCTCACCTGATTCTACACCTGCCCCAGGGCGATACATTCCCTAGGACTGGCCAATAAGAGCAACACATTATTTTGATTTCAATGATTGGCTTCAGATTAGGCTCATGACCCAAGCCAATCAGTTCCAATCAGTCCCCGTCCCAAAGGATTTGCTGGAGCGATTGGCAATGAGGTTTCCACTCATTTCTTGCTGGACATGATGCTGTGAAGAAGCCAGTAAGGCATTGCCCGGGCCACCTTGTGACTAACAAAGAGGAGGGAGAGCTGAGAAAGGAAAAGAAGCCAATGTCCAGACCACATCATTTGCACTTCAAGTGTGTTCTGCAGACCAGCCACACTAGCATAGCTTAGGAGCTTTGAAAAATAAGTACCCAACCCAGACCTCCTAAGCGAGGATGGGCATCTACTGAAAATGGTCATGTGATCTGCATGTACAATAGTGTTTGGAAAACACTTTTCTAGACTTTTAAAGTTATGTGAGCCAAGTTTAAGTTGGGTTGTGTCTGTAGCCTTTATAACCCAAAGAATCCTGAACAATCCATTTCTCATAATCCTGATGAATCCATTTCTCATGACACAATTCACGCAAGTAGCATGTTTGCTTACACATTCTCATCAGTGCACACTATTAATAGTAATTGAAGAATGACCATATTGTGAGTCAGATAGAGGGTGCTGCACTACTCAAGCCCAGTGTCACTCAGCTACTTTCTATATTTCAGGTTGACCATGCAGTCCAGTGAGAGTTCAATGCTGAGTGAGCTCCATGATCCTAAGGAAAGAGGAGATGAAGGGGCATCTATCTCAAGCATGGAGTGGGCAGCAGGAAGGAGCCAAGCCTGCAGAATGATAGCAAAGCTGACTATCCTTTTAGCTCAGGGGTTTCCACCTCTGGCTGCACACTGGAATCACCTGGGGAGCATCTCAAAATAACAGGTGCTCACTTCCACCTCCAGCAATTATTGTGACTTGCTGGACTACACTTTATGACTAAAGTTGAGAAAGGCCAGGCTAATGAAAAGTTGCAACTTCAGGGTGGAAGAAGAGGAGAAACTTTGAAAGTAAACCATTGCAGCAAACATCCCATGACAGATAGAAAGGACACAGGATGCAATCAGGTGGCTGAATGCAGGAGCATCCATGGTAACTCAGCACTCACCATAGCCAAGGGAACGATGCCCACCAGGTCCTTCTGGCTGATGAAGATCTCGGACACTGTGATGTCTGTGGTCCCCTTCCGTGGATATTCCACCTGCCATGTGATGGGTTGAGTCCCTGAAAGGCTGCTGAAACTGGCTATTTCAAAGTTCATCTGCACAACCTCATTGAATAAACTGCTGCTTCTGGAAGAGAGAAAAGAAAATGGCTTTAAGCCAACTTCATTCAAAGGACCTTTCTCTCCCTCATAATTGTACCCAGAAGATAAAGACAAAGAAAGCACCTTTTGGGGATGGCTCTGGGGTTTTGGTGGGGACGCCTGGGGCATGGAACCACGTACAAGGTAAGGACTGGCAGCTGGGACAGAGAAGCACCCACAAGTTAGGGATACGGGTCAAGAATCTTCAACACTGAGCAGTAACCTGTGTCTGTGTTGATGAGGCCCTTGGAATGGTTATTACCAGCTCTGCAGATGATACATTAAGCCAGTTTATCTCACACCTGCAGTGTGTACCTGAATGGCCTCTGTTCAGTTCTGTATATGTGGCAGATGCTTTAGGCTAGGGTACCCAACCCTTGGGCCATGAACCAGTACCAGTCCATGGCCTGTTAGGAACAGGGCTGCACAGCAGGAGGTGAGTGGTGGGTAAGTGAGTGAAGCTTCGCCTCTATTTACAGCCACTCCCCATAGCTCGCATGACCACCTGAGCCTCACCTCCTGTCACATTGGCCACAGCATTAGATCCTCATAGGAGCATGAACTGTATTGTGAACTGTGCGTGTGAGGGATCTAGGTTGTGAGCTCCTTATGAGAATCTAATGCCTGATGATCTGTCGCTGTCTCCCATCACTCCCAGATGGGACCATCTAGTTGCAAGAAAACAAGCTCAGGGCTCCCACTGATTCTACATTATGGTGACTCATATAATGAGTTCATTATTCATCCATTATTATTACAACATAATAATAGGAATAAAGTGTCCAATAAATGTAATGTACTTGAATCATCCTGAAACCATTCTTCCCCCACCACCCCCATCTGTGGAAACATTGTCCTCCACAAAACTGGTCCCTGGTGCGAAAAAGGCTGGGGACTGCTGCTGTAGGCCACTCACTCCATAGCACCTTCAACCCCCTCTGCTTGTTCTCCTCTGCTATAGGGGCCGAGAGGCCGAAACTACATTCTCATGCCCCCTCGCTGCTAGATGCAGGATTGAAGCAGAGTTTGCTCCAGTCAGACCCACTCATTTGGGACTTAAGAGGGAGAAGTGGGTTCTGGAGAAGCAGCCAAGAAGGGAATTGGGGTTTTCTGATGAGCACAGTGGCCCTAGTTCTCCTGGGGCAGCTGTGGGGTGCCCCTGGCATCCAGGCCTTCACATCATCACGTTAAGGAGTGACAGTGGTATTTCCACCACAACGGTCTTCTGCAGGGGTTGGATCTTTTTGTTTGTGTTATACCTGGCTGTCCTGTCCCTGGCTGTATAGTAAATACATTCAATTCAGTGGTTCTTCTAGAGATTATGTGAATACCTAGTACCCTTTAATGACATCTTCTCTGCTTAGAGGGACTACTTAGCTAAACGGACTCTTTGTCTGCGACTAACAATTCTGACCAATTCCATGCATTTGACATATATGTATTTTGGGAACTGCCATTGGTCCAAACTTTTTCATTTTTTAGATTAAATGTAAATTAAAGCCAAAAAAGGAAAAAAGCTTTGCCCACAACCACATAGCTGGGTAGTGCAGTCAACATAAAATGTGGCATCTCCTGTCTCCCAGTCCAGTGCTCTTTACAGATCCTCACCTAAGACAGCTGGTGGTCAAACATGACAGCACAAGGCTCCAATAGTTTTATTTTTGTTTGTTTATTCATCTTTTTTTTTCCTTTAGGGCAGGAGACAGTAAGCTGTGTCCTGTGAACCAGATGCAGCCAGTTGCCTATTTTTTGAGTCACATTTCACTGCAGTATAGCCCAGCCTGTTCATTTACAGATTCCTATGGCTGCTTTCGTGTTACAAGAACATAGTTGAGTAATTGCATCAGTCAATGCAGAGCCTGCAAAGCCTAAAATATTTCTCATCCAGATCTTTACAGAAAACCTTTGCCAGTATTGGCTACAGAAGGTCAGAGGAGGGGAAGTTGGCCGGGCTTTCCAGAGCTGTTGAGTCAATAGAACCGCTATTGGTGGAAACAAGAAGGCAGGGCATGGCCAGGCAGCAAGGTGGGTTTGTAGGGGGCCAGGGTTCTGGTGAGCCTCAGCATCCAGCCCGAGTGGCTCCAGTGCCCTCTGCTGCTAGCTAAGGATGGTGATAAATGGTGGGTCAATGGTCAGCAAGACCTCAGGCTGGCATCCTGGAAGGCTACATGTTTGCAGGTGAATGAAAGAAGATTTTTCCATGGCACATCAAGAAAGAAATGCCAAATATGCTTAAAAACTGCATCTCAAGCATGTGCCAACATAAAGAGTAGCAGTGAAATGCTTCCTTTTGCTGGGGCATTAATATTGGGTACACCATTCAATCTTCAGGGCTTGATTGACAGCCAGAATGCTAACTCTCCACCACATCACCCTCAGTCCCGCTCAGTGGCTGGGGAAGGACATAACCAGAAGGTTACTGCATCAAACAAAAGCATGGGCATTCATGAATGTTTCTTAAGTCCGCAGGGCCAGGAGTAGGGCCCAGATAATCATGATTTATGAGATGCTAGAGATTCCTCTGGGAGGGAAAAGAAATCCAAGGTCTTGACTATCAAGCTAGGGGCTTCAAATCTCAAGCATGAATTGCTGGTCTTTAAAAATGAAGGAGAGGTGTCTTGGGTCTACAGTGTTTCCAAACTAAGAGACGTGTTCTTGGTCCAGCAGCTGAGGCCCAGAGGGTTCTGAGCCTGCACAACTCAGCATCCAGGAGATCCTCTCTCACTGCTGACCTGTAGACAGTTTTGCATTCCAGGGAGTTTAATCTTGTCATCTTAGCAAGCACACCTGGACCTGACTCTCTTTATCTGCCAACTGGGCACTAGTACCAGCGCCGTCCAGGAGCTGCATGGCTCCTTGAGTGACTCTACTCAGCAAATCATTACTTCCCTTAGTACTGGACGTGGCAACCATCCAGCTGTCCAAAGACCCCCTTCAGTCCCAAAGGGATGCCTATACTGGCACAGCACCACAGAGGTTGCAGTGAGCTTTCAGCCTGCACCTCTCTTCACTCTCTTACAAAGCTCTGTGAGCATTGCAACCATTCACATCATCTCTCTAAGACTCAGTGGCACTATCTAGAAGACTGAAATAATGGCATTCCCATTGTACAGAGACGAAACAGGCATGAAAAGGCAGCCAGCACAAGTTCTCATGCTCCAGCGGCAGCCTCCTGCACTGCAATTATGCTAACAAAGGGCATAAGAAAGGCACAGTCAAGGACAAGAGAAAAGAGAAGGAGTGTTTTTCCTTTTGGCCTGAAAGACATTGTTGTGTGATTTTTGTGAGCAGTGAGGTGACCTCCCTAAAGCATTTTTTTATAGTTGGCATAAGAATAAAAATAACATGACTGTTGACAATATGCACCCTCTGTGCCAGGCACTGGACCAGGTTCCATGCATACTTTATTCCAAATCCAAATCCAAACCCTGGGGTGGTGACTGAGGTTCTCATTTTGCACCAGTGCCCAGCACAGACACTCTTGAACCTCTGCAGCCGGAAAGAGCTTCAACGTATTCTTCAACCACAGATAGAAGGGAGCGACTCAGCAGCGTCCTGTTTGAAACATTCCACAGCTCCCCAGTCTGATGCCCACCACCTGTGAGCCCACTAAACCTAATCTTAGTTTCAGAATGGAAAAAAAAAAAAAATACAAATTTCACAAGTGGATGAAAGCTCCAGCTTTCTGGCAGCTGCACAGAATTCTAGGTTAGAGTGACATCAGGGCAAGCTCCCTGGTGCACTGGGGGCAGGGGTCTGGCTTGAACACCGACATCAGTCTTTCAGGGAGTTGGAGATCTCAGACAGAAAGAAGAAGAGACAGTTCTGTGTCCACAGGGACCCTGGGAATGTGTGTGATAGAGCAAAGGTCAGACCAGACTGACCCAACAGAGAAATGAGCTCCCGGGAGGCCTCAGGATTAGACATTCTGACACAAGACAAGGGATTCCTCTGGGAAGACACAGAAACAATGCCCTTGTATCTTTATTTTTGTGCATTCATATTCTTTCCTACCTCTTCTCCATCCCCACACAGCCTTGTCTTCTTCGTCTCTAAAAAATGCATAGTATGATATATCTAAGTTAAAGAAAATGCAACCCTGTTTTGAAATTTGACCCTTTTGTGGAGATGGGTGACTGGTGATTTGGTGTTGCTGGTTCTGCTCTGGGCATTTTAAGGGAGTGTCTCCACTCTGTCCTTGCTGACTTATGGGATGACTGCTGGATAGCAGAAGATTTTCCTAAAGAAGTTGGGAATCTAGGCTTTTTTCTCTAAAATCCCTGGATTTTAAATTATGAGAACCTTCGCTTTTTAACCATGGTGTAGCTGAGACAATATCTCTGCTGACTCTCAGTTTCCTGCCTGTGGCTTAGAAGAAGGTTTCACTGCAGCATCTCCATATTCTGGCAAAAGCATTTTATAGAAATGCTGTGACCTGAGGTGGAAGATGTCTTCTAAAAAACGATGCATTTGGTGATTCACCAACTGTGGTGCCAAGGACCCTTGGTGCTCCAGGGGTGAGGCAGCAGCAGGGGCCATGGGGCTAGAGCTGGTCCCTAACACTGCTCCCACTCCTGACAGACTCCTGTTGCAATGAAAGCACCTCCAATCTGTCATCTACATTAGGCCTCCAACAAGCATTTCATTAAAATAACGAAAGAGGAAAGAAGAAATGAATCAATATGTGAACTGAGGAAGAGAGAAGAGAAGGAAGGAAGAAAGTGAGAGAGGGAAGGAGACAGGAGGAAAGTTAGCAGTTTGAACCTAGACAAAAAGCCATGGCTCTTTAAGCATTGTAAACGTGTCGGGATTCATGCTGCAGGCGTCAAACAGACCTCCTGACTCACAGCCTGGCTTCCCCAGCTGCTGGCTGAACAACTTCAATTCTGCCTCATTTTCTCTGTTTGCAAAATGAGGATGTTAATCCCTCCCATTTCAGAGCTGATACGAATGAACAAGTCAAAGTACTTAGAACAAAACTTAGCGCCAGCAAGCATCAGTAAATTTTGTCCATTTCTTGTTTTTAGCAGGACTTGACATCACGCTCAGGCTTAGTGACTTTAGAGTTGGCTGCCTAAAGCCACCATTCAGACACACTCTTGAAGGCTGGTCCAGGAGATTCCTGAGAACGAGCCACAGTGGAGGTCAGGCTCTCAACCACTCACTGTGCACTGGGATTCACCAGGATTTGCATACAGTGCATTTCCTGAGTGCTTGCCTCTGTCAGACACAATGCCATAATGCACACTGTACTGGCAGATAGACACTAAAAAAATAAGAAATCTTCTTCCTTCAATTCTTCTGTGGTCAGTGCCTTTCCGCTGACTCTAATCAGACCGAAATATTTGCTAAGGTTTGCCTTGAAGGGACCAACAGTCTTCCATATCCACTCATATGGGGCTTGTGATGCTGCTGGAGTGATAAAGAGAGGAATTTAAGCACTTAAGTGACTCCAGAGAGCACCCAAGAACCATCACTGGCTAAATCAATAGTGTAGATTTCTTGCGGTAACTCTTGAACTAAATTTTCAAAATCAGCTTAAAAAGCTCTTACTCAAGAGCAAATAAATTCCCCCAACAGTCACAATAAAGTTTGGAGCACTGGAAACCTAATTTACCAAACCTCTTAGCCGTCGGAGTCTATTTGGTAAGAAAATTGAGTCTGGGGGTGTGTTAAAAGCCAAAAGGGCTTTACCTCCCTAGCACAGTGAGTTAGGGATTTTAGCTCCAAAATTAGTTGACAGCTTAGTGCCTGCAGAAAGGAAAGAGACTAACAAAATAAAGAAGATCAACCTTCTCATAGGGAAGCCACTTCAAGAGAAGAGAATCACTTGACCCAAGCGTTACTTCGTTCATTCCACCTCATGAGTATTTTATGAAGGTGAAGACACATGTTTCCTCACTGGGAAGGGCTTTCTTAGAAAGTCCCATTGACCCTAATGTCAACACTCACACCCGAGGGCTTTCTGGGATCTCTCCACGGTGCTGAGGCACATCTCTTGGTGGTGCAAGTTGCAAGCCACAGACAACACCTTGCGCTGATTGGCAAGGAAAAGAGAATGGAACAAATGCCTCAAAACTACCAGGCAGACTGGAGAAATGGGCATGGGGTGTAGGTGGGAACAAAGAAGGGCTACAAAGCTAGAACCTCAGATGCCAGTTCTAGAGAGGACAGTGCTGCTGATGTCAAAACTAATGTTCTCCTGTTCTTGAGTCTTTGCCTTAAGGATCCCCCATTCAAAAGTCTGAGTAAGGATCTCTGAATGGCTGAGCTGAGCTAACACACCTGGATTCAATACGCCAGGGAAGTGAGAAAGAATCTGGCCTTTTACAGAGGGAGTCCCTCCTTCATCCACACTCTCTGTACCTAGCTCAGGGTGTGGGATAACAGAGATAAGCAGCAGGAAGGAGCAAAGCGTATGAAGGTCACCCTATTTCCAAGCATCCTTGAATTACATTATGAGTTCAAATTTGAAAAGCCAAACACGCTGCACGTGGTGGCTCATGCTTGTAGTCCTAGCACTTTGGGAGGCCAAGGCAGGTGGAAGGCTTAAGCTCAGGAGTTCAAGACCAGTTTGGGCAATATGGTAAAACTCTGTCTCTACAAACAAACAAAAAACTTAAATTAAAAATTAGCTAGTGTGGTGGTGCAGGCTGTGGTGCCAGCTATTGGGAAGCTGAGGTGTGAGGATCCCTTGAGCCTGGTGAGGCAGAGGTTACAGTGTTCCATGGAGGTGGGGCTACAGTGCTGCAGGGAGGCGGGGGTTACAGTGCTGCAGGGAGGCGGGGGT